>JAJGRW010002131.1:0-11221 GCA_025461045.1 Carex parvula | reverse complement strand
ATGTATGTATGTGATTCTGTAAAATGATAGAAATCGCCTTGCGCTGATGAGCGCGGCGGGTTGTCGGTCCCGTTGTCGGGGTGTGACAGATATCTTCACTGAAAAGGCAAAAACACTGAAAAATTTGAATTTTTTTGTTTGAATTATTTGATAGATTACTTCTTTTGATATATAATTAGCATATTTATGCTAAAATACGCTTTATTACTTGAATTATGTTGAATTATACTTTATTTAGTTAAATTACACTATATTACATTACCTTACGCTAAAATACGATAAAATACTTATGAATAGGGACGATATCTTCACTCAAAAGACGAAAAACACAGAAAATTTGAATTTTTTTTGTTTAAATTATTTGATAGATTATTTCTTTCGATATATAATTAGCATATTTATGCTAAAATACGCTAAATTACTAGAAATTATGTTGAATTAAATTATATTTAGTTAAATTACACTAAACTACATTCCTTACTTTAAAATACGGTAAATTACGCTAAATTACGCTAAATTACATATGAATAGGGACGATATCTTCACTGAAAAGGCGAAAAACACTGAAAATTTGAATTTTTTTGTTTAAATTATTTGATAGATTACTTCTTTCGATATATAATTCGCATATTTATGCTAAAATACGCTAAATTACTTGAAATTATGTTCAATTACACTATATTAAGTTAAATTACACTAAATTACATTACTTTACGCTAAAATACGATAAAATACTTATGAATAGGGACGATATCTTCACTCAAAAGGCGAAAAACACAGAAAATTTGAGTTTTTTTTGTTAAAATTATATGATAGATTACTTCTTTTGATATATAATTAGCATATTTATTCTAAAATACGCTAAATTACTTGAAATTATGTTGAATTACACTACATTAAGTTGGATTACACTAAATTACATTACATTACGCTAAAATACGGTAAATTACGGTAAATTACACTAAAGTACATATGAATAGGGATGATATCTTCACTGAAAAGGCAAAAAACACTGAAAATTTGAACTTTTTTTGTTTAAATTATTTGATAGACTACTTCTTTTGATATATAATTAGCATATTTATACTAAAATACGCTAAATTACATGAAATTATGTTGAATTACACTATATTAATTTAAATTACACTAAATTACATTACATTGCGCTAAAATACGGTAAATTGCGCTAAATTACATATGAATAGGGACGATATCTTCACTCTAAAGGCGAAAGACACTGAAAATTTGAATGTTTTGGTTAAATTATTTGATAGATTACATCTTTTGATATATAATTAGCATATTTATACTAAAATACGCTAAATTACTTGAAATAATGTTGAATTACACTATATTAAGTGAAATTACACTAAATTACATTACATTACGCTAAAATACGTTAAATTACGCTTTTTGTTTAAATTATTTGATAGATTACTTCTTTTCATATATAATTAGCATATTTATGTTAAAATATGCTAAATTACATGAAATTATGTTAAATTACACTATATTAAGTTAAATCACACTAAATTACATTACATTACGCTAAAATACGGTAAATTATGCTAAATTATTTGATAGATTACTTCTTTCGATATATAATTAGCATATTAATTCTAAAATACGCTAAATTACTTGAAATTATGTTGAATTACACTATATTAAGTTAAATGACACTAAATTACATTACATTACGCAAAAATACGGTAAATTATGCTAAATTACGCTAGATTACATATGAATTGGGACGATATCTTCACTGAAAAGGAGAAAAGTACTGAAAATTTGAATTTTTTGTTTAAATTATTTGATAGATTACTTCTTTTGATATATAATTACCATATTTATAGTAAAATACGCTAAATTACTTGAAACTATGTTGAAGTACACTCTATTAAGTTAAATTAAAATAAATTACGTTGCATTCCTCTAAAATAAAGTAAATTACGCTAATTACTCTATATTACGCTAAATTACATATGAATAGGAACAATATCTTCAGTGAAAAGGCAAAAAACACTGAAAATTTGAAATTTTCTTGTTTAAATTATTTGATAGATTACTTCTTTTGATATATAATTAGCATATTTATACTAAAATACGTTAAATTACTTGAAATTTTGTTATATTACACTATATTAAGTTAAATTACACTAAATTACATTACATTACGCTAAATTACGCTAAATTACATATGAATAGGGACAATATCTTCACTGAAAAGGCAAAAAGCACTGAAAATTTAAATTTTTGAATTTTTTTGTTTGAATTATTTGATAGATTACTTTTTTCGATATATAATTAGCATATTTATGCTAAAATACGCTAAATTACTTGAAATTATGTTGAATTACACTATATTTAGTTAAATTACACTAAACAACATTCATTACTCTAAAATACGGTAAATTACAAATGAATAGGGACGATATCTTCACTGAAAATGCGAAAGACACTGAAAATTTGAATTTTTTTGTTTGAATTATATGATAGATTACTTCTTTCGATATATAATTTGCATATTTATGCTAAAATACGCTAAATTACTTGAAATTATGTTGAATTACACTATATTACGTTAAATTACATTACATTACGCTAAAATACGGTATATTACTTTAAATTACGCTAAATTACATACGAAGAGGGACGATATCTTCACTGAAAAGTGAAAAACACTGAAAATTTGAATTTTTTTGTTTAAATTATTTGATAGACTACTTCTTTTGATATATAATTAGGATATTTATGCTAAAATACGCTATATTACTTGAAGTTATGTTGAATTACACTATATTAAGTTAAATTACACTAAATTCCATTACATTACGCTAAAATACGTTAAATTACGCTAAATTACATACGAATATGTACGATATTTTCACTGAAAAGGCGAAAAACACTGAAAATTTGAATTTTTTTGTTAAATTATTCGATAGATTACTTCTTTCGATATATAATTAGCATATTTATGCTAAAATATGCTAAATTACTTGAAATTATGTTGAATTACACTATATTTAGTTAAATTACACTAAACTACATTCATTACTCTAAAATACGCTAAATTACATATGAATAAGGACGATATCTTCATTGAAAAAGAAAAAAACACTGAAAATTTTAATTTTTCTTGTTTAAATTATTTGATAGATTACTTCTTATGATATATAATTAGCATATTTATTCTAAAATACGCTAAATTACTTGAAATTATGTTGAATTACACTATATTAAGTCAAATTACAGTAAATTACATTACATTACGATATAATTTGGTAAATTACGCTAAATTACATATGAATAGGGACGATATCTTCACTGAAAATGCGAAAAACACTGAAAATTTGAATTTTATTGTTTAAATTCTTTGATAGATTGCTTCTTTTGATATATAATTAGCATATTTATGCTAAAATACGCTAAATTACTTGAAATTATGTTGAATTTGTAATGCCACGACATTTAGGTAATGGACTAATTTAATCTAATTATATTATTAAATTAATTAAGAAACCCAAATCAGATTTAGGTTAATGAGAATATAATTAATTAAGAGGCCCAAGCAAAATTTAAAAGCCTAGCCCACAATTCCAAGCCCAATTCCCTAATTAATTTACTAAACCTAATAACCCCTATTTAAACCCCCCACATTTCCCCCACAGCCGACACTCTTTCTCACATAAATAAAATAATAAACTAAACCCTCTAGCTACCTCATCTTCTCTTGTCGGCCTCAAGGTAACCATTTATTTTCAAACTAATTAAATTATTATCTCTTACTTGAGTAGGTTAATAATAAATCCATCAAATAAACAAGACCTAAGGGACGTGTATTCTTCTCTGTATGATTTTGTTTCATTTTTCGTTTTGTTTTGGTTTTGTTTTCTTTATTTCTTCTCCACAAAAATGAAATAATAAATCCAAGACATAAACGATGTATATTGGTTTTATTCTTGTTCTTTCTTTTATTTCGATCTTTTCATAATCCGACCTATAATCGGTGCAAGACACCTACACGGGTCATGTTACGATGACAACTCCAAAGGGAACCTTAGATGTTCCAATGGTTGAAGTAACAATAACTTGGAATCTTATACGATGATTCTATTAATTCTTCCCACAATTCATTTCTCCTTTCAATTAAAAATGATTAGTTTTATAAAAATACATAGATGATATCATGAATTTCTTTTCTCCATTAATTTATCGTATTTTAAATTATCTCTACGAGTTATAGCACTGAAGAAAGTTTATGAAGTTAGAAGGTTCGTTATTATTAGCACCTAATGGTAATCACAAATAATACCTTCCTTTAATAATTTATTTTCCATATTTTCAAATATTCGGATGCCTTCTTTGTCTGTTAACTTAGTTTCTTTACTTATACACTTACCTTATATTGATAGATATATACTAGTGAGGATGTATTTCTAAACTTTTCACACGATTGATTCAAAAGTCCAAGACTTCTGTGCTTTCTAAATTAGTCACCTATTCTAAATTTCCAAATTTCCCTACTAATAGATACTTTCCTTATCTTATCTCAACCGAGTCGAACCCTTATTAAATAATTTAAACTTCAATCATTCATTTAAATATTATATTTTTATTTCATTCATTATCTCTACCGAATTTAATACAGCTCATTTATTTAACCATTCGCTAAAAATTAATAGAGTTAGGTCTCCTATATTGAATAGGATCCGACTAATTGTCCCCAAGCTTCAATCTCCAGTTTTTCCCCAAAAAAACTGTCATTTGACTTGCGCGAATACTGTAAAACTCTGCAACCAATACTGTAACTTCAACGACAGATCATGTATAATAAGAAGTTTAAAAGTCCAACAATCCAAGTTAGTTGGAAGTGGTCCCTAAGTTAGTTACAAACAGTTAGCAACTTGCAAAGCCACTGTACTTCCGGCTGTACTTGAAAAACTGACGGCTTCTAGAAGGTTTAAAAAACAAATCATTTCTCAAACTTGTAGTTATTTACAAATAACACCTAAAATTGTGCAAAATTAATTTTTTTGCATCAAAATTTTTTTTTTCGATATTAAAATTAAATTTTTTTTTTTTCATATTTTTTATTTTACGTAATTTTTTTCTTCAATTATTAATATTTGTATATCGATCTATATCATGTAAAATAAGACTTACATACTGTAAATTAGCATATGCAAACTATAAAACTAACATATAGAAACTACAAAGACATCAATACTGTTCGCACAAAAGTGTATCACAAAGTTTCACTACAGCAAGCTGTAGCTTTTAACCCTATTCAACTTTCGACTAGATTGCAAGTGCACAATCCCGTCGTATAGTATAATCAGGTATCGATCCACAGGACGGTTCTTTAATCAATTCTGGAACTCTATTTAAATTGATTAGGTACTAGAAGTTGGAAAAAGGTTGGTTTGGTTGTTTAAATCGTAAATTCAATCAATAACAAAAGTAATTAAATTGACAGAAAGTAAATTTTGGTTTTATCAAATAGAGAAAAGCGTTTCCAGGGTTTTCGATTCATTATCAACCTTGCCTCTCGGTACTCATGCGACCCGCGTGCTTTCACACGCGACCCGCATGGAACACGCGACCCGCGTACTCTCATACGCGGCCCGCGTGGACCTCGAGCAAATGCAGCAGTTGTCTGTTTTTGCGTTGTTCTTTAATGTAAGGATTCATTGACCGAACCTAATGTTCCTAAACCTCAACTCTCGTTTGTTGGCTTAATAAACTTGGTATCGGAAATGCAATTTCACCTTCTTAGGGTTTTAATCTAAGTTAATCGTCCGGTTTACTAAAGGTAACCAATATCTCTCGATAAATGGTAAAGTTCACCTCTCAGTTACTTTTTGGTCTCACCTTACGGCTCGCACACCTACCTCAGATACTAAGTTTGGTTGAAAGAAACATCAAGGCCAAAGTACAAGAAAGATGTTATAGGCATCTAACAGTAAACAAACATGAATCATTCAATCAACTTCAACAAAGCAATTAAGATAATACTCAAACGATTAAACACTATTGTTCAACACAAATTCAAACAACATGCATACAAAACAAATCATCAAACTACATCGTAACCCTAGAAACAAAGAAAACTACTCAAGCATAGTCATAGAACAAATAACACAAATAAAGATAAAAGAGTTCATAGAAAAACTGGAAGAACGATGAAGATTCGTCGCAAAACTCTCGTTATGCTCCTCTCAACTTCGTCTCCAAGCTAGCCGTCGAACCTCAACCCTAGAACTTGTCTCCTGCTCTCTGGAATGCACAATAATGAATGAGATCCCCTTCTGTGGCAAGAGATCCCGTAATATAGCCCATTTGGCCGACCTTCCATCCTTGAGCCTCTGTTTCCTTTTCTGTTTTCTTTCCGAAATAGATTCACGCGACCCGCGTGTAAGTGACGCGGTCCGCGTGTCTGTGCTCCTCGCGTGAAGAATGGAGATCGCGTCTGTGGTCGCGTCAGGGGTTCATGCGACCCGCGTCGGAAGTGGCGCGGCCCGCGTGTAATGTACCAGAACTTCATAATTTCCCTGATTTCGCTCGTTTTCTGCAAAGTAAGAATGAAAACATAGCAGTACCACATTCTATAGATATTTCATGTATATTTAATGCAAAAGACACGATTTGGTGGTTTGAAACACAGATTTTGGTACAGAAATTGGTCGGATTTATAGATATGATAATGAGACATCAAATACTATAAAATTAGCAGATGTAACTTATAAAACTAACATATGTTAACAGCAAAACTTCAATACTGTAAAATGGTATCCAAAAAACATATACAAACTATAAATTTCACTAATCACAAAATTAACTGTTCAAAACCATAAACTATAACCAATAACTGTTCAAAATCAACTGTTCAAAACCACAACCAACAACTGTAAATTGTCACCACCCATAACTGTTACCACCCATAACTGTTCAAAACCACAACAATTGTTACCACCCATAACTGTTCACAAGCACAAACAAAACTTCAATAAACAAGCTTAATTGTTCACAACCATCAAAACAAAAATGGTGTCTGTCACTTCATAACCCTCTGGTGCACGTTATTCAGATGAGTGAGAAGTTTTATTGCTATAACCACACGTTCTTTCGAGATATCATCCTGAAAAAAAAATAATAAGCAAGGTTAAAAATTGGTGTTATGAACCATTAGCAGATTCAAACTATCAAAGCAACATATGTGAACTACAAGACTTCAATACTGTAAAATTAGCAGTTACAACCTATAAAATTTTAAATCTATACAACAATGCATATGTCCTTTAAGCTAAAATTGTTATATGTATCCTGCAAAATTGTTGATGTATCCTGTGAAATTTATCATGTAAAATTGTTGCACATATCATGTAACTATGATTAACCAAAGTGAATACTGTAAACTGTTGCACATATTCTGTAAAATTGTTATATGTATCCTGTAAAAATAGCATATGCTAATTTTATAGTTTGCATATACTAATTTTACAGTATTTAAGTCTTATTTTACATGATATAGATTCATATATAAATATTAATAATTATTATATGTATCATGTAAAATTGTTATATGTAATCTGTAAAATTGCACATATCCTGTAAACTAAAGTGAATACTGTAACCAAAGTGAATCATAGTAAAAACTGTCTAATACATAACATTTACACCTGACTAATACATCATATAATAAACTGCATCAATACTGTAAACTTATTAGATAAATACTTAAATTTTATTAACTGTTATACACTGTCTAATGCAGCTTATCAGTACAACTGTTAAACAGATCCTGTAAATATGAATATCCAAAGTGAATACTGTAAATTGTTGCACATATCCTGTAAGACTGTTATATGTATCCTATAAATTGCATCATGTTATAAACTACATTCATACTGTAAATTGTTACATATATCCTACATCACTTATATATCCTCTAAAAATATTGCATGAATATTATGAAATAACTCATATATCCTATAAAATATTGCATATATGATATAAGCTATTGCATATATATTCTGGAAAAATGTTAAACAGATCTTGTAAAATAAAGAAAATAAATACAACACATAGATCATGAAAAATGTTAAACAGATCCTTACCGCTCCTTAGGATTGCCTTGAAAAGGCATGAATCCATAACTCATTCGAGTTCATATCGCCTCTCAAAGATCGTCTCCTCCTATCTCCTTCAAATCGCCTCTCTCTCATCTCTCTCCTCCAGATCGCCAGAAGATAAATACTG
Organism: Carex parvula; assembly: GCA_025461045.1. Taxonomy (NCBI): domain Eukaryota; kingdom Viridiplantae; phylum Streptophyta; class Magnoliopsida; order Poales; family Cyperaceae; genus Carex; species Carex parvula. The sequence goes on along the minus strand of JAJGRW010002131.1, from coordinate 2,962 downwards.
TAAAACTACAAGATGCATACTGTAAAACCACAAGGTGAATACTGTAAAATAACAAGGTTAAACTCCAGATCGCCTCTCTCTCATCTCTCTCCTCCAAATCACCTATCTCAGATCGTCTCCTCCTATATCCTCTAGATTGCCTCTCTCTCATCTCTCTCCTTTAGATCGCCTCTCTCTCATCTCTCTCCTCCAGATCGTCTCTCTCTCATCTCTCTCCTCCAGATCGTCTCTCTTAGATCGTGTCTTCTTATCTCTGTAGTCATAGCAGCGGCTAGGCCGGCGCAAGAGGAAGAGAAGTGAACGAGAGAGAGAGAGAAGAGAACAGAGGAGAGAGAAGAGAGAGATCGGAACGAGGAAGACGGCAGCGGTAGCAGTGGAGTCTCCGGTGTGAACACAGCAGCGACGGCGTGAGGATCTCGCCGTGGGAAGGTTGATCGGAGTTGGAGAAGTAGTCATTCATTTTTTTCTCAAGCTTTTCTGATGGGTTTCAAAATAGAGAGATAGGATGGAAAATTTATAAAAAAATGTTGTACTGTATTTAAAGTTTGTTAAAAAGTGGATAAGACAAATTGTGGGGAAAAACTGGGGACAAAGGAGTGGGGAAGGAAACCTTTTCTCTATTGAATAAGCATTATTAAACTATTTAAACATTATCCATTCATTTATTTCATTCGTTTCTAGTCTCAACCGAAGTTAATATATTCTCTGGATTCAACAATTCATTTAATTAATAAAATAAGTCTCCTAGATTGAGTGAGTCTTTCTTTTTATATAATCTGTTGCCTACATGAATTGGTTAGAGGATTTAGTAACCAGTTTCTTTTGTTAATGCTTTGATTTAATTGTTCGGCGCTTTGAATCTTAAAGGTTTATTTTTCTTGCGCCTTTATTTGCTACTAAGAATCTTCATGAGTATTCACTTTCGGTTAAGAGTACCTAATTACCTTTTGAACTTAACTTCTTACCTTTAATAATTTAACCTAGACTTTAAGAATTATAAAAATACTTTAATTAGTAAATTAAAGAACTCTAGAATGATTAATACGAAGTATTAATGTGGACATGTCGTTTAGGTTCAAACTCTGGAGTTCTAGAAAATCTTGAGACGTCTAACGACTTCCCTACTACAATAGGTGCGGGTTTCCTAGACTTTATAAAACTATCTTACTTGCCTATTGTCATTCAACTGTTTATTTATCATGGCATTAGTTGGAATTATGCATGTTGTTTTTCGAACCATTCGTATGACTTGAGTAGTACATAAATAAATTGCATGAAATGATAGGATTCATACCTTGACCAATGGACTTGCATGAATAGGATGTGTTGAGCATGGCATGAATTGTGATTGAATAAAAGTGCATGACATGAACGAACAAGAAAACTGAACAGGGGCCGATATGCTTGCATATTGGGATGTATACATTGGGTCTAGTGTTCGACTGGACCCCTCGTTAACGTGACTGTAGGCGAAAGCGGTCCTGTCACGGATGTGATTGTAGGCTGACGCGGTCCTATCACGGACGTGATTGTAGGCGCAAGCGGTCCTGTCACGGTCGTGATTGTAGGCGGAAGCGGTCCTATTACCGCCAAGACCTAGCGGCATATGAATTCACCGTCTAGTGAGGCAAATAAAATGGATTAACGGAATTTTGAAAGTAAATTAAAGTAGTAAGTAATGATAGGAAATGCATTGCATTAGAAGAAGCATACGCATTTTAATTATGTATGTTCATATTTGTGAGAATAAGTAAAGGTTTTATAAGCTCTGGGCTGGAACTAAATCCCGCACTGAGAGAAGGTTCGATCTCTCACCCATTCCACTTTTACGTGGGTTCTAGGTAACGACGAAGAAGGATTCGAGAAGGACAAGAGTGAGACTAAGCGGTAAATTACCACATGTTATTTAGTTCTATTTATATTGTTATTGATAATGTATGTGATGTGAATACGCCTTACGTAGAAATACGTGGCGGGTTGTCCCGGGGTGTGACAGAATTACACTATATTAAGTCAAATTACAGAAAATTACATTACATTACGATATAATTTGGTAAATTACGCTAAATTACATATGAATAGGGACGATATCTTCACTGAAAATGCGAAAAATAATGAAAATTTGAATTTTTTGTTTCAATTATTTGATAGATTACTTCTTTTGATATATCATTAGCATATTTATACTAAAATCGGCTAAATTACTTGAAATTATGTTGAATTACACTATATAAAGTTAAATTACACTAAATTACATTACATTACGATAAATACGCTAAATTGCACTAAATTATGCTAAATTACGCTAATTACATAGAATAGGGAAGATGTCTTAACTGAAAATGCGAAAAACACTGAAAATTTGAATTTTTTTGTTTAAGTTAATTGATAGATTACTTCTTTTGATATATAATTAGCATATTTATACTAAAATACGTTAAATTACATGAAATTTTGTTGAATTACACTATATTAAGTTAAATTACACTAAATTACATTACATTACGCTAAAATACAGTAAATTACGCTAAATTACGCTAAATTACATATAAATAGGGACGATATCTTCACTGAAAAGGCGAAAAACACTGAAAATTAGAATTTTTTGTTTAAATTATTTGATAGATTACTTCTTTTGATATATAATTAACATATTTATACTAAAATACGCTAAATTACTTGAAATTATGTTGAATTACACTATATAAAGTTAAATTACACTAAATTACATTACATTACGATATAATACGCAAAATTACACTAAATTATGCTAAATAACATATGAATATGGACGATATCTTCACTGAAAATGCGAAAAACACTGAAAATTTGAATTTTTTTTGTTTAAATTATTTGATAGATTACTTCTTTTGATATATAATTAGCATATTTACACTAAAATACGCTAAATTACCGGAAATTATGTTGAATTATACTATATAAAGATAAATTACACTAAATT
>JAJGRW010002130.1:0-24168 GCA_025461045.1 Carex parvula | reverse complement strand
TCTTGACTATTGGTAGGTGCATTTTTCTGTGGTTATGCAGGAACAGTTATTGATGCTGGTATGTACGATGATACACTTGGCAAAATTTGTGCAATCTCTGCTATGAAGGCTTTGAATATCAGTGGAAAGCTAGAGAAATTGCAAAGACCAAGTAAGGTATTAGTTCATTGTGGTTTGTAATGTTCATTTGTAATGCAAGTAGTGATTCTTTCTTATACCGCAGCCCGCGTGCAAATAGATTATAAGACAAGTTTGTTAATTGACAAAACTAAATGTGAACTTGGTTGGATCTATACATGTCAAATGAATTGAATATCACAAATACATTTTAAAAAGGAACTTCTACCACTTTAGGCTGGTGCACGTGTGAACCTAGTATTATTTAAACAACTAGCATTGACATATGAAACTGAAATGTTGCTCTCATTTACCCGTGTGCATTTATTTAAAAAGAATGCATAGGTTGTCGTATCTCATCTAACTGGTGAGTTTACCTTTGTAAATATATATGATTTGTATTTATTAATAATGAATGTTTTCAAGGTGTTTGATAAAATGCTCAAACCAAAGTTTTTTCATATTATTTGTTGTACATGCATTATTTAATTAGTATATATCAATCTTTGAGCCGTCCGATAGGTATGAATGGTCCTGATGGTAGGGAGTCTCTATTCTCCGAGGTAACATAATATTTCTGTTTAAATCCAGCCCTAGGTAATGCATAAGGTCCTTTAATATTCGTGCGTATGATAATCAGACGGTTCCGATTTGAACACAAATATTATTGCTCATTTTTTATGAAGAGATGTGCAATGTGTCAATCACTAGTGAAAGAGGGTGCAGTAGTAATTTTTTACTGAAACTATTAAGTTGGGCAAATACTGTGAGTTTTTTTTTCCAGTCATGGCCTTGTGGGTGTATGTGATGTTTTTATTTTTAGAGAAATTAAGAAAGTTAATACATGTATGCTTTCTATATTAGATTGGGTGACAATTATTTTTATTTTATTCTATTTGTAGGTTACCTTAGGTGTTGATTTCCTCACGGCTGATATAGTCATGATTACTAACCAGGGCATTATTTCTATGATTGCTGGTATGATGCGGATGCTTGAATGTTCACACTTCCCGGTTAGTACTAGACTATTAGTCTTTACTATTTCTTATACTATTACGTATAAACATTCACAAAAATTAAAACCAGGAGTTATATATTCATGAAATTCTAAAAGAGGAGTTTTGAATTTCTTCAATTTATACGCAGATTGATGATACCGATGTGTACATGTCATATCTGCCACTTGCACATATGCTTCATCAGGCGCCTTAAAGGAGTTATTAAATTTTAATGGTGCATCTATTGGCTTCTGGTGAGGGGTATGTTTTTATTTTATTATTATTATTATTATTATTATTATTATTATTATTTATCATTTTGTGAAAATGCGCACATCTCAAGTTTTTAGCATTATAGTGGTATCCACCATGAGACCATTGGCCTCTGACAAGCAAATTGGCATATTGAGAAAAGTTCTATGTATGTATGGCTTGAACTCTCTTGGCATAGCATGCTGCTATTTCATAATATGATTTTTACATGTTTAATAGGTGCACAATATTTAATCAGTCTCTTACTAATAATTCTAAATTTTAAGCTAAACACAAAGTAACTTAATTAGATAAAGACTTTGCATTACAGGATGTGAAAGGATTTAATTGATGACACAGTTGACTTGTGAGTATTTGTCTGCTTTTTAACAGTTGACTTCAATTTAACGCAAGAAAGTCCACAGATTGATGTTTAACAAGCTCGTCTTTTCTTCCGTAACTTTAATAAACTACCAATTTTTTCTATCAATTTACCGAAGTTCACATAACTCTCTTTCATATTTTCTTACTTCAGGTTTAAAAGATGTTGGGCAGTAGAGTTAACAGCTGACTTCAATACTACGTCGGGGACAAACTAGACAGGAGGCAGCAAGTAGTGAAGCTGCAATGAACCAATGGTTTGGGACAGACACCTAGAACAATGGCGAGGCATTCTACTAAACCTTTTAGCATCAGTATGGTATTTTGAAGTTCTAACATGTGCAAAGCCTTGGGGGTATAATCTTTTGTAAACCTTTGTTTATTGTTTAACCATGTATTTTGGGTACAGGCACAAGTGTATTACATTAATGTGGTTGTTATGCTTGTCTGTTTTTGGTACAATGCATGCTTGATGACAGTGTTTGTTAATGCATATTACAAGGTTTCTCCTTAAATTGCAGTGTTTTAACTAATGCTTATTTATTTAAAATACAAATGTTTTATGGGTGGGAATTGGCATCGTACCGGGGTGGTATACTATTGGTACTGGATGGTACAATTAGAAAATGGTGATTGTTTTTTTCAATTTCGGATCTATTATTTACATCGCAACATCCAACCAAATAAGCACGTACAAAACCCTGGCAATTACATAGGTGGGACCCACGTACCTGGCCATCCAATTAATCATGTGGGGCCCACTTTCGTTGCCCATGTAAAAAACCAGGTGGGGCCCACGGCCTTTATCCATGCAAAAAATAAGTGGGACCCACACGAATTATCCTTGGAAATACTCACGTGGGGTCCACGCTCCTATCCTTGCAAATACTCACAAGCTAAGCCTTGCAAATACCAAGATGGGACCCATACTTCTATCCTTGCAAATGCTCAAAGGATATCCTTGCAAATAACAAGATGGGTCCCACATTTCTATCCTTGCAAATACTCAAGCCAGGCGCCAACCCTGAAAGTTTTTACATGCGTAGTTGTTCCATGCGTGAGCGCATGCAAAAGGCTGGGAAAAGGTATTTACATGCGTGTCCATGGAAATACTGAGTATTTACAACGGGGGTATAACCATGGGTAGTATTAACATGCGTAGGCGCATGCAACAAGTGTTTTTGGGGCTTGTTGCATGCGTAGGCGCATGCAACAAGCCATTTTCAGACCCATGCTACAAATGAAAATTCTGGTAGTGTAGGGAAGAAGATTGAATAAGTTTTAATTGACCCCTAATTTTTTAATTTTTTTTGTATTTATATATGATATTCTATATAATTTAAGAGTAAAATGGTATGGTATTGTATTTTACTTAGAAAAATTTATATAATTGACTCTTATATGTGTTTTTTTTTTGGTAAAAAGGCCGAGGCCCAATTTCATTTTACTGAAACAAAGTAGCGGTTACAGATATATCAAAAGGGGAGGCCCATTAGCCTCTATCAAAAAGAGCATAATCCCTAAATAGGTGAACACGCCACTATCCCTGCAGTTAGCTAATTCTACCCGATCAAAGTTAATTCTCCATCCACAACAAAAAGATAAAGTCTCCATCAACAAACACATAATAGCAGCAAAATCAGAACTATAGCTGACTTAGATTAGATCTACTAATGAGAGCCCGATTCACTGTCGCGCTCAGGGGACTGAAAGGGTTGAAGCTGATCATCGCCAGGCATCCAGATTCGGAGAGGAATTGCCTCAAGGGAGTCTACATCTGGTAGCCAACGATAAGTGCCTTCCTTGATCTTGTGCATTTTTGCCTTTTTCTTGTTTCCTGTCCAATATAAGACCAAAGATACAGTAAGTAATATGATCGATCTGGCTGATTTGGGGGAAATCTTTTGGAAACAAATCTCATTTCGATGTTTCCAGAGGGTCCAACAGGTAGCACAAACAACTAGAAGGAAAGCTGTTTGTTGAGATTGGGGTAATTGAGTGGCAAAGGTCTGTATATCTTTCATGGTAGCCCAGGTCATGAAGTGGGATTGGCATTGCCCCATCCAAAACCATATTTGTTTAGCAAAATGACATTGTAAAAAGAGGTGGTTGACTGTCTCCTGTTCATTACAAAAGACACACTGAGTGGACCCCTTCCAGCCTCTTTTACTTAGATTTTTCTTAGTGAGGATCCTATTTTTGAACACAAGCCAAATAAAGATTTGAATTTTTTGGGGTACTGGTATGTTCCAGCAAAGCATAGGTTGGGCAATAGAGATGCCCCCAAAGTTTAAAAATTGATAAGTGGATTTTACAGAGAAGGCCCCTGTATGATCACATCTCCATGAGAGTTTATCTGTGGTATGTGTGAATGATATTTGGCTGAGTATGTTCAGTAGATGGTTCCATTCCTGGAAACAAATGCCAGTTAAAGTATGGCTAAATATCACATTTTGACCTTGAGAGTTAATAACCTCTGAAATGAGCATGTGTTTAGACTCACACAGTTGATAGAGTTGGGGGTAGCTGGATGCTAAAGAACAATTATCAAACCAAATATCTTCCCAGAATCTAACTAGGGAGTGTTGGCCAGGTTGGTATTGGACACTACATTGACCTAAATCTGCTATCTCTAATATGTTTTTCCAGAAAGGAGATATATGTGTTCTATTGGCAGTATGGGAATATAAAAAGAGGATTAATGTTTTCCAAGGGCTCATATATGTTGGATCCTTATATTTAACCCACCATTTAATCAAGAGCGATATATTCATATCTCTTAAATTCAAAATCCCTAGGCCTCCAAATTTTTTGGCTATACACACTGCTGGCCATTTAAGGAGTGAGTATTTTTTTTTAAGACCAGAACCTTGCCAAAGAAATCGACATCTAATCCTATCTATGTCTCTAATGATTGTATCAGGAACCCTATATAAAGAGAATGTGTATAGTGGAACAGCAGACAAGACTGAGTTGATAAGAGTATATCTACCACCAATGGAAAGCAGGTTTCCTTTCCAAGTTTGTAATCTTTTTTCTAATTTATCAATTAAAAATCTCCAATCAGAGACTGTAAGAGGCCTATCATGTAATGGTATGCCTAAGTATTTAATTGGAAATTGAGCTGTCTGACATCTAAAGGTATGAGCTAAAGTATTATCAGGATTATCTCCTATGAAATACATCTCAGTTTTATCTAAGTTAAGTTTAATGCCTGATATAGCTTCAAAAGCTAGTAAAGCCCACCATGCAGATTCAACTATGTTATGTTTAGCTTCTAAAAAAAGAATGGTGTCATTTGCATAGTGACAATTAGTAATATTTCTATTATTGAAACAATTAGGGCCTAATCCTCTAATTACATTAGCCTGTTTACCTTTAGAGAAGATCCTGCTGAGTATATCTGCTGCTAGGATAAAGAGAAAAGGAGAAAGTGGATCTCCTTGTCTTACTCCTTTTTTGCAATAAAAATAAGGAGTTAGCTCTCCATTTATATTTACACAAGATTGGGAGCTTATTAGCCACTGATGGATCCAGTTAATCCATGTCAAATGAAATCCTCTACTGTGTAGAACTTCTAACAAATAAGTCCAATGGATTGTATCATAGGCCTTAGCAAAGTCTATTTTGATAACAACTCCCTGTTGGTGATGATGTTTACTATAATGTATAAGTTCTTGGCTAAGGACTACATTATCTAATATATATCTGTTTTGTAAAAAGGCAGCTTGACTCTCATCTATTATCCTATTCATAATATTGTTAAGTCTATGAGTAAGTATTTTCGATATGAGCTTAAAACTACAATTAACCAAGCTTATAGGTCTGAATTTATTAACTGTATTAGCATTTTTTACTTTTGGAATGAGGCATATGATTGATTTGTTAAGTTTATCTAGATTGAGGGAATGGGAATGGAAATGGGAACATAGTAGCATAAGATCAGGGTGGACTAAGTCCCAAAATTGTTGATAAAATTTGAATGGGAACCCATCTGGACCTGGTGCTCCATTAGGTTCACAATCGAAAAGAGCAGTTTTTATTTCCTCTAATGTAAAAGGTTGAATAAGTAAGTCATTTTCCTGAGGAGTAATTTTATCAGACTCCTGCCAGAAATGTGGACCTAGTGTAGCATATTTTATGCCTTCTATCCCTAGACACTGTTTGTAATAGTCAAAAATATGAGTTTTGATATCCTTAAGTGACTGTGTAGGTTGGTTGTGAATATCTAGAGAATTAATCCTGTTTTTATTTTTCCTGTGGTTGGCTACAGTATGAAAAAATTTAGTATTCTGGTCACCTTCTTCTAACCATTTTTGTTTAGCTCTATGTTTCCAGTATGTTTCTTCTTCTAAGTATAATTCTTCTAATTTATGTTTTAAGGATTGCCATTCCTCTAGCTCAGCTGTATCTAAATGTCTGGATTCTTGGATGATGTCTAGATCTTTTAGTCTATCTAGGATATGACCTTTCTCTTTCTTTTTGATGCCATAATAATTTTTTGCCCATCCTTTAATTTTTCTTCTCATGACAGCTAATTTCACTTGCCAATTATGCCCTATGTCAGGTCCAGTAAGGGAAGTTTCTGTCCACCATTTATGAATTAATCTAACAAATTCCTCTTGCTCTAGCCAGAGGGGGTCAATTTTAAAGTTAGCTACAGATTGTGTATGATTAGTGTCAATTTGAAGTAATAGTGGGCAATGATCAGACCCATTTTTACATAAATCCAATAAGGAGACTCTGCTATATAGGTGTTGCCATTCAAAGGAACCTATCTAAGAAAGCAAAATTCCTCCCATTGGACCAGGTATATTTCCTAGTTTGCAATTTAATTTCTTTGAGGGTATGCTTATTAATAAAGTGATTAAACCATTTGCTAGTAGTGACATCAAAATTTACACCTGATTTTTCCTGAGCAGTCCTAATGACATTGAAATCTCCACTAATAATCCATGGGCATGTGTGACCTAATCTAATCTGGTTTAATTCTGTCCATAACTCTTTTTTAAGATTCTCAATGTGGGACCATAGACAATAGTGTATTGCCATGTGGTTTGGTCAAGTTTATTAATAAAATGAACATCAACACAGAATGTCTGGAGACTATAAGATAGAATGTCTATCTTATTGCTGTCTCCTTCAAACAAAATGCCCCCAGATCTCCCAACCGAGGGGAGATAAATCCAAATGTCTAGTTTATGAGATAATGATCTAAGTAATCTGGATGAGAAATCTTCCTTTTTAGTTTCTTGTATTGCTATCAAATCTATTTGATATTTATTTATATAATCTGTGAGAGCCTGTCTTTTCCTAGGGGCATTCATCCCTCTAATGTTCCAATTCAAAATATTCATTTAGTATTAGAAATATCCCTAAAATAGCTAAGATCTGATGTATTCGTATGAGAATCTATCTCACTCACATGATGGAGAGTTATACAAAGTTTATTGTGCTGTGAATGGGATTGTAATTCTAAAGAGTTGAGCACCTGTTCAAATTGGGCTCTCTCAAGATGTTGAATAGCAGAGATAATGATATCTCTATCCTGTGAATTATTGCCTAGCACAATATTGTATACACTAAACAATTGTTCAATCTGTGGGATAGTCAGTCTATTATATGGAAAGCTATGAAGTAAACTATTACCTTTTGGTTTAGATGAACCAGAGGCTTTTCTCTTTAATGCCCTTTGCAAAATTGGGGTCTGAGTATGCTTAGTAGTCAGCCTGATGCTCCTTCTAGGGACAGATTTGTTGTATCGCCATTCATTGGGGAAGGGAGGAGTTTCCACATGTATATATTCTGTAGATGTATCTGACAATTCAATGATTTCAGGAGGAGTAGCTGAGAGGGAAGATGAAGCACAAGTTTTTTTGGTCAGAGACCGTGCTCTATGAGAGTGGGGTCTAGGCTGATTTTTTGTTGAATTTGGTTTTGTAACAGGGCTAAGGCTATGATGTTTTCTAGAAGTAAGCGGGATGGGATGTTTCTGTTTTGGAGATTTTTTATGTGTTTTTGAATTTTTCTGAGAGGAGTGAGTTTTTTTGGCTTGTGTTTTTCTGAATCTTTGTGAAAGTGGGATGGAATCTCTCATGTCATCAATGAGATCACCAATGGGTATACTGTCTGTATCACTGTCTACACCATCCTGTGCAATGTTAGGTGTTTTAGGGTGTATGGGAAGAAGAGAGGCTTGTGTGTATGTATCCCTAGGGGAGTCTGTTGGTGGAGGAGCTTGAGTATGAGAGTTAGGAGGAGGGGGTTGAGGATCAGAGGGCATGGATTGTTGCTGTGTATTGGTACCAGAGGAAGAACCTAACCCATATCCTCTTTCCATGTTGTGTATGGCATTGAGAGCGTTTTGAAAGGAGTCCTCATCGGAGTCGTCGTCTGTATCGAAACCATTTCCTTGGTGAGGATCATTCTCTTGGGCACAAGATGGAAGTGGTTTCTTTCCTTTGTCAGATGGGAAGAGCCTAAGGAAGGTCTCTGAAAAGTGGGTAGACTATTCCTTCTGAGTTGAGTAGAGAAAAGAGAAGGTGATTGGGTAGGGGAAGGAGATATATGAAGAGATGAGTTTCTAGAGGAGGTAGTATGAATAGGAGGGGGAGCTATAGGAGTCTTGTTGTGTCCCTGTTGTTCGCACAAAAGTGTATCACAAAGTTTCACTACAGCAAGCTGTAGCTTTAACCTTGATTTAACTTCCGACTAAAATTGCAAGTGCACAATCCTGTCGTATAGTCTAGTCAGGTATCGATCCACATGACGGTTCAAAATCAAATCTGGAACTCTACTTAAATCAATTAGGTACTAGAAGTTGGAAAAGGTTGGTTTGTTTGTTTAATTTCCTAAATTCAATCAATAACAGAAATAATTAAAATAACAGAAAGTAAAAGTTTGGTTTTATCAGATAGAGAAAAGCGTTTTCAGGGTTTTTGATTTAATTATCAACCTTGCCTCTCGGTACCCACATGACCCGCGTACTTTCATACGCGACCCGCGTACTCTCATACGCGGCCCGCGTGGACCTCGAGTGAATGTAGCAGTTATCTGTTTTTGCGTTGTTCTTTAGTGTAAGGATTCATTGACCGAACCTAATGTTCCTAAACCTCAACTTTCGTTTGTTGGCTTAATAAATCTGGTATTGGAAATGCAATTTCACATTCTCAGGTTTTTAATCTAAGTTAATTGTCTGGTTTACTAAAGGTAACCACTACCTCTCGATAAGTGGAAAAGTTCACCTCTCGGTTACTTTTTGGTCTCGCCTCGCGGCTCGTAAACCTACCTCAAATACTAAGTTTGGTTGAGAGAAACATCAAGGCCAAATTACAAGAAAGATGCTATAGACATCTAACAGTAGACAATCAAGAATTATTCAATCAACTTCAACAAAGCAATTAAAATACTACTCAAACAATTAAACACTAACATTCAACACAAATTCAAACAACATGCATACAAAACAAAGTATCAAACTACATCGTAACCCTAGAAACTAAGAAAACTACTCACACATAGTCAAATAACAAATAACACAAATGATAGATGAAATAGTCATGACAAAACCCGAGATACAAAGAAGATCCGTGAAGAACTTTCGTCTTTCGCTTCTCAACTTCGTCTCTAAGCTAGCCGTCAAGCCCAAACCCTAGAATCTGTCTCTAGCTCTCTGGAATGTGGAATAATGAATAGAATACCCTTCTGTGGCAAGGGATCCCGTAATATAGCCAATCTGGCCGACCTTTCTTTCCTTTAGCCTCTGTTTCCTTTTCTGTTTTCTTTCCGGAATAGACTCACGCGACCCGCGTGCAGTGGACACGGTCCGCGTGTCTGTGCTCCTCGCGTGTAAGAATGGAGGTCGCGTCTGTGGTCGGGGCAGGGTTTGATGCGGCCCGCTTCGGATGTGACGCGGCCCGCGTGGACGGTTCCAAAACTTCATATTCTTCCCTGATTTCGCTGTTTTCTGCAAAGTAGAAATAAAAACACAGCAGTACCACATTCTATAGATATTCAATGTATTTTCAATGTAAAAGACACGATCTGATGGTTTGAAACACAGATTTTAGTACAGAAATTGGTCGGATTTATAGGTCTAATATTGAGACATCACCTGTGTCAGAGGCACATCCTCTTCCATATTGAGATTTTCAGTATTCTGATCTGGCAAAACTTGGGGTTGTTCAGGGGGGGTGTAATGACAGGAGTAATGCCAAAGTGAGTACCATTAGGGTAGGGTCTCCCCTTCAGACGCCCCCGCCAGGCATTGACATTTTCAGTAAGATCAGTTTCTATTTCGAAATCAAGATCATAGGAAGACACAAATCCAGTAGGGTTACGATAGGTCAAATTATGTTGTTTGGGCAATGCGGAGATATCTCCAATACCGATTCTGATTCTGGCAAATCGGTAATCATACCGGTTACGGGTCCCTGGATCGAGTTCTAAGACGATTGCTCCATAAGGGTTTAGAAGGCGATTAAATTCTTCCCAGTAACATAGATCCATCGGGAATCCATGTAATCTAACCCAAACAAATACAAGCCGTTTATCAGCATTAAACATTGGATCCCATTTGAGAATCAGAAATTGTACCTCATCCATTCGTAGCCATTTTTTTCGAGTTGCTGCCAAGAGCCATTCCTCTGAGGGGGCTTGTATCACGTAGACAAATTCATCATAGACCGCAACACGCCAGAGGAAAGGGGGGTATGAATAGCGAAGAAATCGTTCGATTTTATCCGGCCCCCAGGCAGCAATATCATCAATGAGAAAGCTCAGTTGAAGTTCGCGGTTAATAGCCTCCGAATCTGGAGTGGAGTTAAACATGAGCACCGGGGGATGCACCTGGCGCGGTGGCATCAGAGGTTCAGGTTGCTCCATTGGAGGTGGTGGTTGACGGGGTTGTTCAGTGCGTATGCGTGGTTGAAGAGGACGGTCAGGGGGAACCTGCGGCATCACAGGTTGATTAGGTATTGGATTATGTGTAGATGGAGGTATGAGACCGCCAGACAGTCGATCGGATGGGACCTGTCCCAGGTAAGGTGGTGGAGGTGGTATTGGCGGTTGATATTGTCTCGGAATGCGATTGCCAAGGTTGTGGTAAGGTCGGGATCGTGCATTCCCCCTTAGATTAGGGTAAGGAGCCATGCTTATGGAGGGAGGTGAATCAATCCGGCTAGTATGGGAAGACGAAGAGGTAGTGTGATTAGACGCGAAGGAAAGACAGGTGAAGCTTTTATGGCCAGTTTTGTTACAAATAAAGCAAATCAAGGCATTGCGACATTGAAATGCCTTGTGGCCTTGATCACCACACCTCAAACAGACTGGATGCGTTGGCGTGGATCTACGCCGAATGTCACTCACACGTGTCTGGATCAGGAGAGATCTCTTCGCTTGCACCCTCGGATCATCTTGCGTGGTTTGCCAAGGTGGATTTGAAAGAAGAATATTTTTGTAAGACGGGCCGAAAGACTCTTGGCCCATCGCCATTAGAGACTGAAATTGAGCTCTAGCTTTATTCATATAGCGGGCTTTTGATAGTGCCATCTCTTTTTATTTTGTTTTTTGAATGTTTTGCTCTCTCTTTTTTTTTACTTTTGGTTTATCGCCTCAGAATCGCCATTTTTTTCGCTCAGAGCTTTTTCGTCTCACTTATCCAGCTTCCATTTTATATCTCTTATATGTGTTTGACATCCATAGTTAGAAAGTCTGGCTTTGCTCCTTGTTACATATGTTTAATTGTCCTGTACCATTTGTCCTGTGACATTTTTATAGCATTAGTTCAAGTTACCTCAAACATATATATTATGTCAAGATGATCCAAAAGTTGTATGATCAACAAAAACTGCAATGAACTGCTTAATTAGCTGGGACTTACCACCTCATAACCGCATGGACATTCTAAATGAGAGCCAGAGAGCAAACTTTTCTCTCACTAGAGCCTACGAGGTTTTTGGAATTTAAAAATAAATAAAAAACTACAAGTATAGAAATTGTTTGTACTCTTATCCGCGCTGGATTTTATATTTTATTTTATTGTTAAAAAAAACACCCATATTGAGACTCTGTTTCTACGCCCAGATCTTTCATGGCGTTAGAATGGTCTAGTGATAGTTGAAGAAGGAAAGAGGAGAAATGAGAGGAAGTAATTGAGAGAAAGGAGGGGGAGCGGGGTGGAAAATAGGATAAAATAGAGTAGAGTCTATAGTACTATGCATAGTACGGATTAATCCGTACTACGGAGTCATATTTTTATTTTGAAAATTCTAATGGTCGATCCAAACGTTCAACGTGATCTCCACATGAATATGTACTTGCAGACTAAATTTTATATTTTTTCGAATTTTTTTACTATATTTTAAGTAGATAGAAAATCACTTGATCAGAAAATTCTGGACCATCCAAAAACAGTGATTTTCTACCTATCTAAAAAAATAATAAAAAATTTAGCCCACAAGTATATTCTCATATGAAAATCATGTTGAACGGTTCGATTCGACCATTAGGATTTTGAAAACGAAAATATTGATCCGTAGTATGGACCAATCCGTGCTATGCATAGTACCATAGACTCACTCATATATATATATATATATATATATATATATATATATATATATATATATATATATATATATATAATTGGGCTAAAATGAGACGTGGAGTAAAACAAGTTTTTACTCCATGGCACTATATTTCTATTTTGAAAATTCAAACAACCGATCCGAACCGCTCAACATCTCCATATTGAAATGTGCTTGGAGACCAAATTTTATATTTTTTGGAATTTTTTTACTATTTATTAAGCCACTTCGAAAATCGCTGATCCGGTGGTCCAGAAATTTTTACTGTTTTTCACTGTTCACAGTGGATCAGCGATTTTCAAAGTGGTTTACTATATAGTAAAAAAAATTCAAAAAATGTAAAATTTAGCCTCCAAGCACATTTCAATATAGATAACATGTTGAGCGGTTCAGATCGGTTGTTTGGATTTTCAAAATGAAAATATGACGTGGAGTACAAACTTGTTTTACTCCACGTCTCACCCTAGCTCATCTCTCTCTCTCTCTCTCTCTCTCTCTCTATATATATATATATATATATAAATAAGGACAGTGCTGCGGTGCTATGCATAGCATAGAGGCCTCCGTGCTACGGCTCACTTTTTGAGTTTTCAAAATCCTAACGGTCGATCCGAACCGTTCAACATGATCTCCATATGAATATGTACTTGCAAACCAAATTTTACATTTTGTAGAATTTTTTTACTATTTATTAAGCCACTTTGAAAATTGCTGATCCAATGGTCCAGAAGATTTTACTGTTGTGTACAAATTACTGTTTTTTCTAAGTGGCTTAATAAATAGTAAAAAAATTCTACAAAATGTAAAATTTGGTTTGCAAGTACATATTCATATGGAGATCATGTTGAACGGTTCGGATCGACCGTTAGGATTTGAAAACTCAAAAAGTGAGCTGTAGTACGGAGGAACTCTATGCTACGCGTAGCATATTAGCAAAATCCATATAAATAATACTACTGTTAGTCTGTAATTTCATATTCATGTATGACATTTCCCTATGTACGAACATTCCCATATAAAGCTCAAAATAATATTATTTTAATTTTCTTTAGTCAATATTAGAGGAAAATACAATACTTTGCGGAGCGCAGAATGGTATGTTTGCGGATCAATATTTCTGTTTACAAAATTGTAACCATCGATCCGAAATGACCTCTGTATAAAAATTTACATGGATATCAAATTTTATATATATTTTTTAGTTTTTTACTATTTTTAGATAGGCAGAAAATCATATTATCTAAATATTTTTTTAACTATTTTGATTTTCTATCTATTTAAATAATATTAAAAAAAAAATGTAAAATTTCATCTTCAAATATATTTTTATATGTAAATCATATTGAACAGTTCAAATCAACTATTTGCACTTTCAAAATATAGATATAGATTAATAGTACGGACAGATCCGCGTTTTGTAAAGTACCGTAGTCGCACCCATAAAACACACAAGTTGTAAAGATACATACTAAGAAATTCCAAGAGAAGAATGTAATTAACCCTCTATTATAACACAAGTTGTATTTATTCAGTACAGAAAATTCTAACATTTTTATATATATATACTGGAAATTTCTTTATTTACTAATTTTGACCTGCTGGGACTAAATTAAGGAAGAGTTTCATGCTCCTTTTTTTCCACAGAACTTAATTGTTCTTATTTTTTTTATTTTTATTTTTTATGAGTAAGAGGTTGGGAGTCAAGCCACGTCCATTTATTATATTCATAGATAATCTTTTTACTAGCTAGAATTTTGAACCCGCGATCTTTCATTGGAAGAGAGTATTGTCCTTAACTAGCTACTAGATCAAAACTAATTCTCAATAATTCTTAGATTTTAAATGCGACTTTTTACACAGAGAACATTATAGTTAATTGTACTAGATGCGGTAAACTTTTTTTTAAGCAAAGATGATTAGTTTTATTATGTAAAAGGATGGGCTCGATCAGGCCTACCTTTTATTTTAGAAATTTTTTTAAATGGAATTTGGTTTTGAACCCTGCATGCATTTCTCCTTTAGGAAGAGAATGTCTAAGACTGACCATGCATCCATGTTATGTATGGTAATTCATCAAAGAAATGAAAAACATCAGAAATAATATATTTAAAAGCATTAAACATGATATGTTTGGTTGTAAAACAAGAATAGCTAGAATAGCCAAATTAAGAATAGCTATTGTTTGTCTTATTATAATAGCTAAATCTCAAAACCCTTAGAAATAATCTATTATAATAAGATAAAAATGTTGGATTCACTATTCTAGATATTATAACCCAACCAAACACCAAATAGGCTATTCCGAATAGCCTTACTCCAAAAATAGCCTATTCTCAATCCAACCAAACATACCTACGTACAGTCCGTAGCATCACGTAGGTAACGATAACTCATTCAATTAATTGGGTCATATTTATTTATCACATATAGCCTTGATGTGCAAATTCCTTCATTTCATATAAAAAAAATGGTTCCTATAACTTCCGGTACCCACTAAATTCAGCATGTTTAATTCATTAATTGACTCAGGACATGTGGGAGCTAATTAAGGAACACAAGACACATTCAAACACATGCATGCATGCATCCACTTTATACATTAATTACTAATTCTCTCTACAGAAGATTAATTAGAAGTTAGGCATTATTTTTCTTAATTAATTTTTCCCTACTATGAATGTTTCAATTCAAGATCAACTGGTGATTGAGTGTGCAAATGTATAATATATTATAAATATATTATACATTAATCATATATTATATATGTAGATCCAGCCTGCTTCAATAACTTGCGAACATAGATCACATAAGCTTTTACAATAGCAAGTGGAGACATGTAAACTTAATTTCGCAATGAGCATCGTTGAGAGGTCTTTCTCATTAATTAGAAGTTTTCAGCATGAAATGCATGTTGGAATTTATCCGTGTCTTCACATTTGTTATAGACATAAGTCCTGATTTGGAAATTTCTGATAATTCTAACCATAGCGCAAGTCGTTATTATTTTCATTGTAGCTGTTATGAATAACTGTAAGGTTTGTGATGTAAAGAAAGTTATCAGGGGTTGTGTACTAGCTAGGTGTTTGGTAGCAGGAGCGGATGTAGGATTTTCATCATAGTAAAACAATAAATTATAGAATAGAGTTCAAACTCATTATATTGAAACTAAACCTCAATTTTTTAATCAAATAACAATTAGCAATCAATTCATTTTAAATAGCTAATCAAATCACGATTAAGCTTAAATTGAAACATTCTCAAATTGGCAATCAAGCTTGCACTGACGGAGGAGGAGGGGAGGAGCTGCTGATCTGCATTAAGCAAATCGATTGATCGGAGGAGCACCTGACGGCTTGAGGTCCTGAGCGGCTGAGCAGAAATTGTGGTTGCGGAAGAGATGCATCGCCAAAATGAATTTTCCAACGGAGCTAGGAGAAGAGAAAGGAAATTGCGATATTGGGTTGCGTGATTTTTTTTTCAATTGTATGAATTTTAAACAAAATGAGTTGCGCCTTACATAATTTCTAAACAAAATGGATTGTGTCTACACAAAGTTTTTTTCAGAGTTGCATTTGGAATAGGGTTGAGCTCAGAATAGGGCAAACTGATTTCCAAAATAGAACAAGAGCCCAAAAACTCATGTCTGTAAAATAAAATTTGAACAAAGCTAGGGTGTGATGTACTCACTAAGAGGGTTTGGTGAGTACAACTCAAAATGTATATCGGATCGGTTTTAAACGACGGATCCAAACTATTAAAATTCATGTACTTCATAAGTGATGCATGTACATGCAATATTTTGAAAGTTTTGAATTCATTTGCTCCAGGGTCAAGCGGTCAAAGTAATGAACATTTTATAAGTTATTTTATATATTCATTTTTCATCATTTCTTTGACCGCTTGACCTTGTAGCAAATAAATTTGAAATTTTCCAAATTTTATATGTACATGCATCACTCATGAAGTACATGAATTTCAACGGTTTGGATTCACCGTTTAAAGCCGATCCAATATATTTTTGGAGTTATACTCACCAAACCCTCTTGGTGAGCACATAACACCCTAGCTTGCTCATGAAATTTCACTAACAAGTATATATTTTGCATCCGCCAATGTTTGGTACCGGTCCTATGTTGAATGGTTTCATTTTATAAATGAAATCGGTGGCCGCGGAACTCTCACTATTTGTTGAAAAATAAAAAACTAATTTCAAATATAAATTCATGTGGAAAAAGAAACAACTTTTAATTTAGTGGTAATAGACAATGTCCTCGGAGGTGACAAGTTTAAAACTCAAATTGAGAGACTTTAATTATAACTTACTGTTACAATTGTTATTGTAGTCTAATTCGCAAGATGCATATTTTTAGATAGAGATAAGATGAAGTATTCTAATATTAAACATTAAAGTTTTAATACTTAATTTTCTAATATTCATTATGTATAGTTGTGATGTAATATGTTTGTAAAGCACAACCCTTGTGCCCTATCCAATTCCTCGAAAGTACTATAATATTCCACATATGAAAAAGAAGAAAAAAACTTCAGAAGTACATTATGCCAAATTTGCAAACAAAAGAATGCCCATATCCTAATAAATAATTAGAAGTTATCCCGTTATATATTTATTTTTCATATATATTGTGCTGGGATTCACTTACAATATTTTTGTTGACAAATACACTTACAGAAGAGTAGTCATTAATTAATTAACAAATGCACTTACAGAAGCCGACATTTTTATTAATACCCCAAAAAAAAGAAATTATCAAATCTGCCCTCACCACAGATTTTTTATCAAAAATGCCCTAACCGCCTCACTGCTGGGTGGTCCACTATTTATAACAGACCGCCCCCCGTGGGGCAGTCCACTATATATATATATATATATATATAGAGAGAGAGAGAGATGGGCTATTATGCTTTGCAAAGTAAAACCTCATCTTTACTTCGGGTCATATTTTACATTTTGAAAATTCAAACAACCGATCCGAACCGTTCAACATGTTCTAAATATTGAAATGTGCTTGGAGACCAAAGTTTACATTTTTTTGGAATTTTTTTTACTATTTATTAAGCTACTTTGAAAATCGTTGATCCGGTGGTCCAGAAATTTTTACTGTTTTTTACTGTTCACAGTGGATCAGCGATTTTCAAAGTGGCTAAATAAATAGTAAAAAAATTCCAAAAAATGTAAAATTTAGTCTACAAGCACATTTCAATATTTAGAACATGTTGAACGGTTCGGATCGGTTGTTTAGATTTTTAAAATGAAAATATGACCCGAAGTAAAGAGGGGGTTTTACTTTGCAAAGCACAATAGCCCATATATATATAGAGTTGGGCTATGGTGAGTTGTGAAATAAGAGGTCATTTTTACTTCACGCTCATATTTTCATTTTAAAAATCCAAACAACCGATCCGAACTGCTCAACATGTTCTCTATATTGAAATGTCCTTGGAGACTAAATTTTACATTTTTGGAATTTTTTTACTATTTATTAAGCCACTTTGAAAATCGCTGATCCGGTGGTCCAGAAATTTTTACTGTTTTACTGTTCACAGTGGATTAGCGATTTCAAAGTGGCTTAATAAATAGTAAAAAAATTCCAAAAAATGTGAAATTTAGTCTCCAAGCACATTTCAATATAGAGAACATGTTGAGCAGTTCAGATCAGTTGTTTGGATTTTCAAAATGAAAATATAACTTGAACACTACAGCAGATCACACTATCAGCGACCGGTTGTCCGGTCGCTGATAGTTACGTCGCCGGTCGCTGATGCCAAATCCGGTCGCTGATAGTAAAAATTGGTCGCTGATAACCCGGTCGCTGAAAGCATTGTCGCTGATGCTCTCCCGATGATGTCACCGGTCGCTGAATGACGTCATCCGGTCGCTGATAATTTATCTGCGACCAAATTTTTTTGGTCGTTGTTATTTTTTGCTGACGTCATGAAAAAGTATCAGCGACAATGAAACCGGTCGCTGATACCCAAAATCCGGTCGCTGTTGTTTTTTTTTTTTTTTTTTTTGCAAAATGTAGGTATTTACTATTAACACATTACAGTAAGCATGCAATTGTCTCCTAACAAAACATCAAAAATCCACAAAAATTGTACAAAAAGACAACAAATAGAGAATTCCCAAGATATGCATTTTAAAGATTATCTGTATATAAAAGCAAAGGTAAATACAGGTCCTTGCATTCTACAAATACATAGTACCAAAGCCTAACTCATACAACAAATACAGCTAGCATCATCAATTATAGAACAAATATATCACATGGAGGTAAAAAGGTTAAAATAAAAACATTTTTTATACATGTAATGAACCATCCCAGTACATACCAGTATAAGCAAAAACTAGACTTACACAATCCCCTCTGCCGTGTACCCTTCTCTCCAGCAAAGCAGAGCTTTTAGAAGAGGCACAGGTGTGTGTCTGAAGACTAGAGCTAAAGAATCCAACACTTGTTCATTGCTTGGATCTGACAACCGTAGATACAACATATCCTGCCGAGACAAGTAAAATCAATGCATCACATATTAAAGTAAAATCAGGTCAAACCTAATTGTACAATGCAATTTAAAGTAAAATCCAACACTATTTATATGCATTTTAGTTTTCCTTACTATGTCTATTTTTTTTCTTTCTTTTCTGCTAGCTAAATAATGAGATACAAATATATTTAGTGATGTAACATGTACACTGGCATGATACTCAATGGCATTAATTAATTACTAATCAGTTACAGGTACAATCAAAATCCCCTATGTATTGAAAAGATTATACAGAAACTGAAAAAAAAAGGAACTGATGGTACATTTCAATTGAACTATACAATAATTAAGAAGTTACTTTCTACGGCACAACACTGGTACAACTCAATGTTGGAATTGTTTGCCTTTAAAAATAAACTTGCTGGTACAACACTGGAGACCAATCTGTTGCCCTAGATGGTTTCCTGGTACAGCGAATGAACTTAAATATGCATTACCAGTACTAATTGGTACTTACCAATTTAATCTGATACATATAAGATAAACAAGTAAACCTACACCAATTTAATCTGATACATGATTCTCTTCTACCTTACATGATGCATATATGCAAGTTAACCTACACCAATTTAATATCACATATATTTCATTACCTCAACCTAATAAACAAGTAAATTGAAAGTGAAGCATAGCATACCTGAATTTGGTTGAGGTAATGTAGTTAATGTAGTTAAACATACATAATCATCCAATTAAATAATATAATTAAACATACATATGTTGCAGATTTTTCAGTAACTTATAAGTTCCACCATGCCTACAAGGCTACAACAACAAAAAATTTAGTTATTCTTGTGCACAACTAAAAGGAACCAAGTTCTCTACAAGAAGCTTTTCGCTATTAAAAGGAGTTGAGTTTTAAGAAAATACTTACTTCAAGCGGGCAATTCTATCCACAAGCTCTGCCGGGACAATTTCGTGCTGAAAATTTAGAAAACAAAAAACAATATGAAATATTATTTAGAAAACAAAGTTTGGATCTGCCCGCTTTATCCAACCAACTTTTTTTTTTTATGAAATCTATCCTTCAATTCATGATAACTACTAACTAGAGTTTGATTCAAGATTTAGATATACTCCAAAAATACATTTTCCTTTTCCTTTTCTCCCTAAAATCCTAGCAAAAAAAACAACTACAAAAACCATCAACATTTCATCCGAGAATATAACCCATATATATACCCAAATTTCTTTCTCCCACAAGCCCACAAGTCAATCTCTCACCTTTATTTCTAATTATCGAGCCCCTTGATCCCTCATTCCTATTCTGCTTATTTTCAGTTGACAGTTCAACACACAAAAATTGACACAAAAAGAGAGAATACCTACTGCTAAAATCCCTGAAATTCTGTTTCATCACTTGAAATTCAACCAAAATTCTCTCAATTGAGAGATTTTCTAATCTACGGCCTGAATTATTACTGTTTTATCCACCTTCGACATCCTCTCTTAATGGGTGCACAGCCAAGCAAGCGCCCGAGCACACCCGACTCGGCCAGCGGCGGGGTCAGCAAGGTCTGAGAGAGGCCAGCAAGGTCCAGCGGCGGGGTCACAGTGTCGGGGTCGGGGTCGCTGATCGGGGTCGGGGTCGCTGATCGGGGTCGGGGTCAGTGATCGGGGTTCGGGTTCCAGCGGGGGGTCGGGTTCCAGCGGGGGGTCGGGCGGCGCAGGGGGGTCGGGCGGAAAGGGTTTGATTTTGGGGAAGGGTTTTGATCGAGGCAGAGAGGGTTTTGATTTTGGCGAAGGAGTGGCGCGCGTTTTATTTTTCAGCAGCCGCGTTTTTTCAGCGATATAAAAAAAAAAAAAAAATTCAGCGACCGTTGTTGTCGCCGGTCGCTGATACAATTGGTCGCCAGAATTTGAGTGAAATCTTTATTTTTGGAGAGAAATTGAGTATCAGCGACCGGCGTCACCACCGGTCGCTGATACCGGTCGCTGAAGCTCCGTTTTGCTGTAGTGGAAGTAAAATGACGTTTTACTTCACAACTCACTGGCTCGTAGCTAAAAAATATAGCGTGAAGTTCTGATAATCAGAAGTTCTGATGTTCATAATTAGAAGAACATCCTGTCAATTCCTTTCGAATCGGTATCCTCTCAGGTACCTCCCTTAGTCCAATGAGCTCCCAGCCAAGCGATTGGAATTCGGTGTCTGGTTAAAACTGACGACTCAGATCTCAGTCAGGTATTGCATTGGATCTGAATTCCTTCCTTCATGTGCTACCAAAAACTCAAATTTTCTGATCAAGCAACAGAAAAAAGCCCAACTGTATCTGCCACCACAATATTCAGCTCGTGTATGTTTTGCAGGAATATGTTTGGACTTGAAAAATAGGAGACTAAAGTTCATCAAATAAAGGTGCATTTGGATTGTCAGCAGAGAATAAGTATAATGATAGTGTTACATGAGTTAGTGTGTGGTAGTTAGGGCCTTAGGGGTGCAAACGGATCGGATATTATCCATCCATATTCGAAAATTAGATACGGATATCCAATATCCGAATATCTATGTGGAAATTTTAATTATTCCTATCCGAATAGTAGATATATACCATATAGGTTAATATATATTATGAAAAAAAAGTATGTATATTTCTACGGATATTCGATCCGTATCCGTATCCGTATCCATCTAATATCCAATCCGTATCCGAATCCCAAAAATAAAAGCGGATACAGATATGATTTTTTACTATTCAATCTGTTTAATTGCACCCACCCCTAGTGATAGTGCAAGTGCTAATTTGAATAGTGTGAGAAAATGTTAACCCTATGTTATTTGGAAGAGCGTAAATATTATTTGGATCATATAATATTTTCTCTGTGAATATTATATATCCCCTAAACCCTAAACCCTAAAAGTTCTTTGAGCTTTGTATCTTATATATACCTTAGAAGCATTGTAAAAGCATGATCAATCAATCAATGAAATTATTTTTCTTTCAATTCGATCTCAATTTTTAACAAAGATCACTTCCTAAATTTAGCTACAATAACTACACTCATAAAAACAAAAACAAAAAAGCTACAATATAACATGCTGCTCTAGTATTACCTCACAAACTGCCTGTTATTGGCACCCATATTTCCGTAAGGGTTGGTAAAGCTCATGCCGTGCTGGCTTCGGTTCCTATCTCGCCTATTCCTAGATATCGAGGGGCGGCTTTCCAGGTTAACATTCACTTTTGGTGGTGAGCTGAAGCAAAATGATTTTGCAACTCCCTACAGGCACAACAATTAAACATCTCCCACCGCAAACAAATAATTCAAAGAAAGAACTACACATTATTTACTACATAAGCAAACTATTGAAGTCTTCCACACAACAAGAAGTACACCACAAATCGTTCCAAAGTAAAAACAAAACAGAGTTCAAATTACCTTCAGATCTAGCGTGTGCACATTAAAGACTGACTTGATTTGATGCGAGTTGTATGCCTCAATGCAGGTTTTGTATGCATTTTTTGCAGATTGACACAGATAATAGTTCTCGCCAACAATTTTTTCCTTCAAAGCAGGTAATGCAAAAGAAAAGCACTTGAAAGTTATTGCTTCTAACAAAATTCTAAAAGCATTACAACCAATGTAATAAAAGTAGCTCCAATACTTAATTAGTGCCTAGTCTGTGCAAAAGAAAACCATTTATTTTACAAGAAAATTTCAACATTAATTTTCAAATTGATTTGTAAAGTAAAATTTAGGGGCTTCAACTAATTGCGAGCTTGGCAAAAATAATCTTCCATAGAAGATCCTGAGCAATTCTTGTGTGTGTGAGCAATGTGCTTTATTAGTGTTTGTGCAGAGTCATGTAAACATGAACATAGTCATTATACCAAGAGAGCTTGCAGGGGTAATGTCTTTGTTATGTCAATCTTCTGTGTGATGACTGAGACTTTGGCTTCCTGTAAACAAGTACAGAGTTGGTGGCAACTTGAGATCTTTTCTAATGCAGGTAATCAATACAAACTATACCATTTGCATAATACTACCTTCAAGCAAGAAAGAAAAGCAAGCTCCTGGGTCAACAAAACAGCAGTGCTTTTCCTTGGCCACCTTCCCCACGAGCTGTTCGACCAACCCTATGGATATACATCTGGGAGCACAAAATCAAGTCAAAATCATATTCATCGGACCAAACAAACAAAGTTTAACGATTCAAAAGAAAATTAAAACAAAGTCAAACCTCAGGTTCTCGAGGAGCATCATATTGCACCACCCAGTCCTGCAAAAGGATATGTGAGCATTTATACAAGAATTAAAGCAATGCAATAAAATAGCAAGGATTCCCAAATCCCAAGATTAAAATTGAAGGAAAAGGAGAAATGAGGAATAGTAAAAACCACGGAGGGAATATCAATTCCACGCGCAGCCACATCAGTGCACAGCAAAATGCCGCTCTTAGCTTGAGTGAATCCACGCAAATTGGAATTCCGAGCACTCTGCTTTTGAGTGCCATCCATGTGAAAGCACTCCATGTTTATGTAACCAAGAAGTTCGGAATAAAATTTGACCGCCTGACGGGTCGAAAAGAATACCATTGTCTTTCTGGACCGCTGCTTCTTGAGAAATGTATAAAGTGCCAGAACTTTTCTTCACTCTCCATAATACAACAGTATTGTTTTAGCCCAGAAACAGTTGCCTACAAAATATTAAAAGGTTGTCATATGGCATCTCCATCTCGGTCGGTGAGGCTCTAAAATGAATGGGTCATGCAACACAAGCTAATTCCTTACCTTGGGTTTTTGGTCATCGACTCCGATGTAAACGGTTTGGTTGAGCAGCCTCATTCTCTCTTCTGCCTTTTTCTTAAATGACAACTTCGCAAACGATCAAACCTGAGAGATTTTGATTAAAAGCAGAAGCCAACATAGTAGAAGATAGTAGACTGGAAGGATGAACATTAAGTAGGCAAGATGATATGACCTAAAAAAGGCAAAAAGAATAGTAAGTTAAAAATCAAGTACCTCCGCACTCTGCGTAGCACTAAATAAAATAGTATGCCTCTTCTGCACATCAAGTGAAATCAGTACATTAGCTTTCATCATTCGCAGAACATAATCTTTTAGCGCATTGAAATTATTCGTCAACATAGTTACTCACAAGAGGCGATATTCATTATTCTATGAAGCATTCAACAACAGCTTCAAAAGGTACTGTACAAATTGACAGAAGGATCTTTTGTCTTACTGTCTATGTCAGAGACGAGATTTGACTGTATAAAAAAATGTTTATCCTTATTGGAGTAAATAAGTGGAAACAATAATTCGTCTACA
>JAJGRW010002129.1:0-16089 GCA_025461045.1 Carex parvula | reverse complement strand
CTTATCAACCAATTGATCTCAATCGGACAATTACAGAAGACAAAATTGTGTAGCACTTATGTTTCCAAATTATGTTATCTTTCAGGATATCCTCACGAAGGAGGTCATTGGCCGTGGTACTAAACGAGACGGATTGTATTACCTCGATGAAGTGAAGATTGGAAAAACCTATCTGTCAAGCACGAAACCTAATAACTCGAGAGAAACAATTCTGTTATGGCATAAGAGACTAGGACATCCTCTTTTGGGTACTTAAAAAAACTTCTCCTCATTTATTCGTTGGTTTAGAGAATGAACAATTTGTGTGTGAAAATGTATTAAGGCTAAAAGCCATAGAACCTCTTATTTTGATAGTGATAAAAAGAGCTTAGTTCCTTTTGATTTGGTTCATACTGATGTATGGGGACCATCCCCAGTTGTCTCTAAATCAGGATGTAGGTGGTTTACAACCTTTACCGATGATTGTACCCGTATGACATGGGTTTATTTATTAAAAACCAAATGAGGTAACAAGTGTGTTTCAAAATTTTTTCACGATGGTACAAATCAGTTTGAGAAAAGGATTAATTTTAAGAAGTGATAATGGGACAGAATATGTGAATAAAAATTTACAAGCCTTTTTTAAGGAACATGGAATTTTGCATGAAACACTTGTGTTACTCCTCAACAAAATGGGATTGCCGAAAGGAAAAATAGACATATCCTTGAAACTGCCCGATCAATCATGTTTGAAAGTCATATGCCTTCGTGTTTTTGGGACAATGCAGTATCTTTTGCTGTGTATCTTAATAATAGAACTCCAACCGAGTAAATAATTTCAAAACTCCACTCCAAATATTATCCATCATGTTAGGATTCCTCTATTCTCAACTTAACCCCAAAAATATTTGGTTGCGTTGCATATGTTCATATTCAAAAACCTTTCCGATCAAAGTTTGAACCCCGTGCTGAGAGGTGTGTGTTCTTAGGGTCGGGCTGCATCAAAAGGATATAAATGTTACAATCCGAATACAAGGAATTTTTAAACTAGGATATCATTTTTTTGGAAAATGAATATTTTTTCGAAAGGAATAATTCAATTCAGGGGGAAATTGAGAACGAAAATCAAATATTCACAAGATTTGAATTTTTTAATGCAACCAGAGAGGCTACTAAACTACCATTCAACCAAGTACTACCGAATTAATTCCTCACCTCCAAAAGCCTAGTATCAGGATACCATAATTGCCGAACCACATTTATTTTTGATGAGCAAAATTTAGACAATTTATTTTGTGATGAGAACACGCCCAAGATCCCAATCCAGAGATATCCGAATCACAAGAATACTCAAACCCGGATAGAGTGGTACCTGAGGGAGCTGAGTCAATGAAGAATTACAATCCGAAGTACCACAAAGGCCAATGACTCCTGAGGATGACCATGAGGTAAGTCGTGCTAACCTGGTTTTAAATTACCATCTAGGACTAATCGGGGTAAACCACCAAAGCGCTATGTTCCAGAGGATGGAACAAGCGAAGAAGTTAAGTATCCAATTGCTAATTTTACCACCACTGAAAATTTGTGTGAACCACTCAAAACATTTGTGAACCAAATATCATCGGTCATAGTACCGGACAAACTAGAAGAGGCATTAAAGGATCCAATGTGGATTGAGGCAATGCAATCCGAAATGGATGCATTAAGAAAAATCATACGTGGAATTTAGTTGATTTACCAGAGGGTAAGAAAACAGTCGGTGTAAGTGGGTTTATACCCTAAATATAATGCAGAAGGGAAAATCGAAAGATATAAAGCGAGGTTAGTTGCGAAAGGGTACACTCAAACCTACGGAATTGACTTTCAAGAAACTTTTTCACCAGTTAAACTGAATTCTGTTCGAGTTCTTTTATCCCTTGCAGCAAATTTAGACTGGCCTCTACATCAATTTGACGTGAAGAATGCTTTCTTGCACGGAAACCTAAAGGAGGAAATATATATGGATATTCCACCTGGCTATGACAATTGGGAAGAAAAAAAGAAGGTGTGCAAACTAGAAAAGGCTCTGTACGGATTAAAGCAGTCACCGAGGGCATGGTTTGGTCGATTTTGTCAAGTAATGAAGGGATGTGGATACACTCAAAGTGAATCCGACCATACTATGTTCTACAAAAAGAATCAAGGAAGAATTGCTGTTTTAATTATTTATGTTGATGATATGATCATAACAGGTGATGATCGTAATGAAATTGAAAAATTAGAAAGCAGATTGTCAAAGGAATTTGAGATGAAGAACCTAGGTGGATTGAAGTACTTCCTTGGAATCGAAGTATCTCGCAACAAAGAAGGTATATTTCTCTCTCAAAGAAAATATGTACTTGATTTTCTTGCCGAAGTCGGGATGCTAGAGTGTAAGCCAGCTGATACACCCATGGTTCAAAATGTAAAGCTAGATGTGAGCCCGAATCAAACACCAGTTAACAAAGAAAGGTACCAAAAGTTGGTAGGAAAATTAATTTACTTATCACATACCAGACCTGACATAGCTCATGCAGTAAGTGTTGTGAGTCAGTTCATGCACTCACCAAGTGATGAGCATAGGGAAGCTGTTATGAGAATTATTAGTACTTGAAGGGCTCCAGGAGAGGAATTGTGTTTCGAAAAAACCAACATTTAGAAGGTGAGTGGTTACAGTGATGCTGACTGGGCTGGCTGTGTGGTAGATCGAAATCGACTGCTGGGTACTTACCTTTGTGGGAGGAAATCTAGTGACATGGCGAAGCAAAAAACAGAACGTGGTGGCACTTTCAAGCGCTGAAGCTGAATTCGAGGAATGGTGAAGTGCATCTGTGAGCTGCTGTGGTTAAAAAGATTACTCGAGGAATTAGGTTATGGGCCACAAAACCGAAATAAATCTCTATTGTGATAACAAGGCAGCCATAGATATTTCTCATAACCCGGTTCAACATGATAGGACAAAGCATATTGAAGTTGATAGACACTTCATCAAAGAAAAATTAGATGCAAAAATCATCAAAATGCCCTTTGTGAGATCAAGTGAACAACTAGCTGATATGCTGACAAAAGCCGTGTCCACCAAGACATTTCAGGAATCGCTAGTAAATTAGGAATGATGGATATTTACGTATAAGCTTGAGGGGGAATGTTGGATTTGGCAAGCAGATACGCAAAGATCCAAAGAGATATTTCCAGAAGATTGGCATCTATCACTATCTTTTGTATTTGTTATGTTTAGCTATGTATAGGTGGTCAATATTATTTACTATATCTGGATGATTGTTGCTGTTTTTTTGTTTCCTTCATAGATATAATAACAGAGGCGTGTCTCTGTAAAATAATCAAGAAAGATAGAAAAACTTTGCTGTAATATTTAAGCTTGATTAATAAAATATGGGAGGGAAGGGAGATTAAGGGAGTTTGGTGTTCTCTGTGATTGATTGTGACAGTACAACAAAGTCATTGTTTGTGGACCATTTAAAAATAATGATTTTGTACATATCTCAAAGTAGTAAACAATTCTCCAAAAATATAAAATTTATCTCCAAGTATATTTTAATATGGAATCATGTTGAGCAGTTCGAATCGACTATTTAAATTTTAAAAACAGAGATAAAAAAATGTAAAGCACGATGAGGCATGAAAGACATGAGGATTTGTAACCCTCCCATAGTATATGCGTATATAAGAATTATATCGGCTTTTGATTCAATTAGAGAAACAATTAAGGATTAAAATTGTATATACATATCCCACAATTATATTGAAATCTATTGCCATTTTTTTTTAATAATCATCTTTATGAAAAAATTTAAGTACTATTTTATTTGTATATGAATTATCATCAGTATTTTATGTACTACAATTAGGAAAATAGAAAATTTATCTTAAAAGTTGAACAGGACATAAGTACTAGCAATTTTGCTACAATGTTATAAAGAGGCAGCAAAATTTATCAGGGTTTATTTCTGACGCACTCAGCTAGTGCCAGACAAAACAAGAAAGAAAGGAGTGGAAGAGGAAGAAAATGTGACTGAGACAATGGGGTCAAAAGTACAATACTGCAGTAAGAGGAAAAATAACACATTTGCCTCAGCTAATAACAATTTTACTTACAATAAAATATAAAATTAGAAGCGTGATTCCTATCTTATATAAAAAAAAAAAAATAACAATTCTACCTAATTAGTATGGCATTTCTTCATCGGACTTGACCAGAAGAGTGGGAGACGGTCTGATGTTCGTTCGGAACCACTAATTTAATTTGTATCAAGATTCGTACATACTTGATCCGCATAAATTTGAAAGCTGTCCTTGTGAGTTTTGATGTGAATTGACTTGTCTGACCGAACATTGTACCAAATAATTAACATCTTGAATGACCAATTAACCAATATTCTAATCCGGATTAAGTCTAACCTAATATTTTCCTGCTTAATTTTAAGTTCTTTAACCGAAATAGAGATAAAATTCAAATTAAATCTTAAAAGCACTTGAAAAGAATATCGTATTTTCTGTTATATAATGGAAAGACCTTATATTTGTTTTTCTCTGACATTGTGGTTTGAACATTTATATGACCTGTGGCTGTGTAGAAGTAATTCAGTAAAATCCAAAACTTAAATTAATAGACAATTGTATAATTCTTATTAAACAGGTTGTCAACTGAAACTGGAAATTTGATAATTTTGGGTACTGTGCATATCAACATTCGTTAATCCACTGGCTTGCATGTCCAACTCAATTCGGCCCGAAATTTTTATTAATATAAAAAAATGATAAATTTCGAATTCTACATCTTGTTTAACAAGATTTTAAAAACTGTCTAAACTGCAGATTTATTTACTGTTTTAGACCAAATTACCGCAGAATTATTCCACGGTTTTAGGCATCTACAAAATGCACGGTTTTGAATTTTGGAATTCCAAAACCGCAAATTTATTTTGCAGTTTTAAGTTTTTTTAATTAAATAGAAAATATTATATTTATTAATTTTTTATATTGAAATATTAAAAATTATTTTATATATTTGTTTGAAAATAGATGAAATACTATATAATTTGATTTATTAGAAATACTGCGACAAATAACCCGAATCAACATTTTTCAGACCGAATTTTTTGCGGCTATAAGAAAAATTAAAATATTTCTTTGTGTGTTATTGGAAAAAAATAAAAATGTTTTGAATCTGAGTTATTGATCCCGGATTAAAAGTCAATTCTAGATAAATACATAAAATATTGTGATTCTTCTATTTTTGAAAAAACAAAAAATTTAAGTTTTTTAAGTAAATCGTGGAATAATTCTATTTTTTTGGTTTTTTTAAAACCGTGAAAAATCGTGGAATAATTCTGCGGTAATTCAATCTAAAATCGTGAAATAAATTTGCAGTTTGACCAGTTTTTGAAATTTTCCAGACTAGAGTGTAGATTTTGAAATTTAATATTTTTTGGATATTAATAAAATTTCGACAATTCGGCGCAATTAAAATTATTATTTTTATGAATAATTATATGAATCCCCTCAATCGAGTCCCCTCTCTGTCCCTGCAGCAACATTAGAGAAATGTTATACTATGGTCCCTCACTAATTATATGGTCCTTGTTTTTAGTTTCGCACTCGTCCCCGCGTTAACCTTAAAAAAAATAAATACTTGGTAGATAAGATATTAATACTTGAAAAATAAGATATTAATATTTTGATGCGTAACTTGTTATGATCATTCATTTTTCAGTTCCTCAATGGTCTCCGCTCTAATGAAGTAGTGGGGACCCTGTATTCCCGAGCCAACCTTTCTCTAACAAAAAATAATTACCCTCATAGGAATAAATACTTCTGTGCATAGGTATAAATACTTGCAAAATAAAATATTAATAATTGAAAAATAAGATATTAATATTTAATACTTGATATGTAACTAGATATGACCGAACGCCTGAAGATTAAACTTTGTACAATATATATACATCTACTTCAGTGCTTTGGTATAAATACTTGCAATACTTAATATTAATACTTTTAGATGTCATTATGTAAAAAAATATGAAGTTTCGCGGTTCCCGCATATAGTTATGACAATATTAATATTTTTAGAAACGTATATGGTCCCCCATTTAGTTGAGTGGTCCTCCACAAATATTTATGGTGCGGGGACTGTTGGGAGATTTGGTTGGAGAGACAATTGTTTACGTAAAAATTATTCACCTCATAAGTATAAATACTAATGTGCATAGATAAATATTTTCGTGGATAGATATTAATACTTTAGAAAAAAATTTAGTGCTGGAGTTTTTGCTGTCCCCAGACAGTTATAGTAGTTATGGTGCAGAGACAGTGCGAGGACTATTATCAGTGTCCTATCAAAATAGGGCCATTAGAGCAAATATTTAATTTATTGCACAGAGAAAAGAAGATCCGCAAAAGATGAAAAGACTCGAGGAGTATATATTCTACACTTTTCTTAATTTCTTTATGTATTTCTGAATTTATTGCTGTAATTAATTTGTACTTGTAATTTTCCTATAAAAAATTAAATTGCTACTCCACCTTTCATATTGATTTATTTTTCTCAGAAATGACTATAATACCCTTGCCCCTTGGATGGATCAAATACCTTCATGAGCTCATTAGTTGTCTCTACGTCAAATATTCCAGGAGCATCCAATTAAAATGAAGAAAATACTGCGCTGCCTACAGTTCCTAGTCTTTTACTTCTTACCTAGTGCTCCCAACACCTGAGTCTGAGTGGGCTTGTAGCTATCTATGGCTAATCGCTGAACTGGCCTAATGCATAAACATTACTTGGCTAGGTGCGCTGGAGCTAGTAGCCTAGTAGCTAGTATTTTCTCTTTAGTTTTGATCTTCTCCATTTTAAACGAATAAGGTTCGCTCAGTCTTGAGACAAGAAAAAAAAAAAAATCAACAACGAACAACAATAACAATAATAATAATTACCAGTTAATTATCTGTAGTAATGGCTGATGATGATGATGGAATATAACATAATAGGAAAAAAATATGATATGCAGCATATGTTTGATAGTTAATTAGTAGGACAACAATTATGAACGCAATCAGAAATCATAATAAAAAATCATATTTTGATAGTTTTGAGCCTATGCCCAGAGAAGCGAAGCCAGACTTTTATGCTATGAGAATAAAAAATAAATAGAATCAATTATATATATATATATATATTTTTTTTTGTAATGTATATGAAATTCAATTTTATAGTACTCATAATATTGTACTGAAAACTATATGAAAAAATCATAAAAAATATAAATTCTTTTAAAATGAATAGAGTCAAATTGACCTCCATTTTCCCAACATAGATCCACCCCCGAGTACATACTAGTCCTATGTATGCAATGGACAATACAATTATTTGAAAGATATGAAGAAAGATATTTTGCAAACATGTCTTTTCATGGCTTCACCATGGAGCTATTTACCATGTCTCATGAGTCATGATGAAAAATAGGTATGGAGATGAAAAATGTTGTCAATTGTAAAAAAAAGGGCATTGCCTTTCTACGAGTTCTCTCTTATCAAGAGAGATGGAGAAAGCCAGATAGAGATGCCAAAATAACCTGTTTTTAATTTACCCTTCAATTTTAATCGCAGAATTAGGTCATATATGCTGCTGGGTCCACATGAAATTGGCCTGGATTGCAGAATAGAACGACCTTTTTTCTTTCTAGAATTATAGTCCGAATGATTAGAGAACCTTCTTTGAGGAAAAGGAGTAATGCTAAAATGTCCCAGATAACTACTCCCTTGATTTCTGAATCCGATGTCTGCATTCTGCTTATACACTGCTGCTTGTCATGAAGATCGATCTATTAACTATAAGTGAGGCTACGGTACTATGGATGCACGGTTTGGTCCGTGCTACGGCTCAATATTTGAGTTTTCAAAATTCTAACAGTCGATCCGAACCGTTCAATATGATTATAAAATGAATATGTACTTGCAAACTAAATTTTACATTTTTTTGAATTTTTTAGATAGTTAGAAAATCACTTGATTTGAAAATTCTGGACTATCCAAAAACAGTGATTTTCTACCTATCTAAAAAGATAGTAAAAAAAGTTTGAAAAAATGTAAAATTTAGTTTGCAAGTACATATTTATTTTATAATCATGTTGAACAATTCGGATCGACTGTTAGAATTTTGAAAACTCAAATATTGAACCGTAGTAAGACTCAATCCGTGCTATGCATAGCACCGTAGCCTCACTCATTAACTATTACGCAATATAGTTTTTTTTTTTTTTTTTGAAATCCTTGGCAGATGATACCAAGTTTAATTGTTATTTTACATATAGCTTGGCTCATTTATTTTCAATTACAGAATGTACGTACTTATCTCTTTTAAGTTTTAACATGATCTGAAATGTTTTACATGATAATTTCACATTATAAAAGCACAGCATACATAACATTACTAAGATCCCATGTTATATTAATTTTTTTATTTTTTTTCTAGACTAACTTCAATAATAATTCCTAAGTCCTATTATTTTAAACTCAAAATGTTACATGTGCTTGTCATATACGAAATAGGCGAGAAAATTTTCTTTATATTTTTCAGCCATAAAATAATAATTTCTTATATATGCACTCAATTCGAAGAAACTATCTAGCTATTCAAATATGGAATATGCTTGATTTTAAGTGAGCTCGCAGGTATACGCATTATTTTGTGGCAGTGTTTTTAGTCAAAGGAAGAATTATGACCGACTGGTATCTAGTTTTGAAGGTGACATGTAATCTAGTGCTCAACTTGTTAGTCATTTTTTTTTTGAGATAAAATAAGAGTCAAGTTTTTTTTTTAAATATTTATAAAAAAATTCTAGTTGAATTCCTCTATAACTTGCTAAAAAACTTTGATTGAGCTTTTATAAACAAATCTTCATAAATATACTGCAAAAATAATATTCAATTTCATATGTTATAAACACCTTGTATTTGTTAGTTAATTACTATGTTAAATCATGCAAACAATTAAAATTATTAGGACGACAAAATCTATACAGTGGAAAATAATTATTATTGTTTTCAAGATAGACAACTGAAATTCACTATTAGAAATCATAGCTCTGCTTATATTTTACATAAACATTCATCTAAACTATATAAATGCAATTATTATGAAGACAACATGCTATCGAGTTATATTTTGTATACAACTAATTAAATGAAAGTAGCCATAGAGTGTTTTGTCCATTCTTGTTGTTTTTCCTTTCCAGATTTGCACATTCCAGAAAAAAAAAAATGAATTTGTATCATGATATCAGCTGGTGCCAAAAAATGGGAAACTGGGTACTAGCACCAATTTTCCAAGGAGAAAATACTCAGCTAATAACCATCATACATCATCAGTTTTCTTTTAGGATTCTCCCCTTTAACGCTCTCGAAAAGAAATTCCTTCAAAAAGATCATAAAGGAAAGAGAATACCAGAAAGGAGTAGTATTCAAATAGATATATTAGGTCACAATAAGAACCAGATTCTGCGTCAATACAAAGCGGTACATCGTATATGGAGACAAAATTCTGGCGGAAAGTTTAAATAAAAGATAAGGAAAAGGAAAAAGACACAAAAAATGGAGCAAGCACATTCCACTTTCCTATATTCTCTCCTACTATCTTTTGATCAATTAGCCTATCTAGCTAATAAACAACTATCAGATGTTTCCCAAATTAATTAGCTAGACTTTCTTGTTGGTCAACTCCTTGAGTTTAAACGATGACGTGCCATTGCCCTTGGTGTCGTTTTTGCATGGTTCGGCCTCAATGAGCAGTTGCACGACTTCGCTCATGGTCGGGCGTAGGCCGGGTATGCTACACGTGCATCGAATTGCAACACGCAATGCTTGGATCATCTCCTCCTTGAATGGGCTCCATAATAGCCTCCTGTCAAGGACCTCTGAGGTGCCTTCTTTGGTGCACATTTTTGTTGAGACCCAGTGGACAATGTCCCGGCTGTCGCCAAATTCTGGCTCAATTGGTTTTTTGCCGGTGACCAACTCCATCAGAAGAACTCCAAAGCTGTACACATCGCATTTGGTCGTGGCCTTGGACGAATATGCATATTCTGTTTTTGGATTATCAAGCAATTGGTGATTCAGTATAGTGAATTAATGACAGGAAACAATATCTACTCTATCTAAGGATATATTTGGTTACAAAACAAGAATAAGTTAGAATTGTCAAATAAAAAATAGCTATCATTTGTCTTATTAGAATAGTCAAATTTCAAGACTCTTAGAAATAGTCTATTCTAATAAGACAAATAGTTTGGATTCTCTGTTCTAGCTATTCTAATCCAACCAAATACCAAATAGGCTATTCTGAATTGCCTATTCTCAATTCAATCAAACATACGTATGGTTTCAGGAAACAACATGAACATGTTTTCAGATAAATTTGAACAGATCTTAATTAAATTTTAAGATGCATGTCTGTGAAACTTTTTTTCCAGTTGAATATGGAACTTAATAACAAGTTTTGGTATTATTATGGTCATGTTAGGTATGACCACCCTTTTTTTTTGCTAAATTTAGGTTGACTTTCGTGTCCTCTGGTTTGGTACTAATTGCATAACTGAGATAATTCGATACTGAATTAAATCAAAATAAGGCTTATGAGGCATACCTACATGCACCGTTCATTATAGAATATATGTGACCAAAAATAGGACCAACAAAATTTCGTTGACCTATTGAGAGCTACTTCAGGCATAATATGATACTAGGGACCAGTTGACCAGTTTAGGAATTATTCAATACCATATCGCTTAGGCATACGTACTGTTGCCAGTACCAGTATATATGCACGGTACAAAATTTGAATTCATTGCTCTTAACTAAAAATTACCTGGTGCCAGGTACCCGTAGGTACCAGCAATGGTTATGGTAGAGAATTCATGCGCTCCTCTTGCTTGTAACACCTTGGCAATCCCAAAATCTGCTACCTTGGGCTCAAATTCAGCATCTAAGAGCACATTAGATGACTTGATATCTCTGTGCACAATTGAGAACATCAGATCATGGTGCAAATAGGCCAACCCTTGTGCGATTCCAAGTGCAATTCTGTGCCTTGTAGGCCAATCAAGGAAGCACCATCCATTGTGAAGTGCATCCCACAAGTTTCCATTTGGCATATACTCGTAAACCAACAGGTTGTTGTCATTGCTTGAATAGAAACAATATAGTTTGACTATGTTCTTGTGTCGGATGCTACCGAGGGTTTCCACCTCTGTTTTGAGCTCCCGGTCAAGTCCCGGGCTACCGGGGCTAGCTGGGTTTTCCCGGTCTTTTGTTTTTCGAGTCCAAAGTTTCTTAACCGCAACCAATTCACCATTACTGAGTTCAATCTTGTATACGGTACCCGACCCGCCGTGACCAACAATATTTTTTTCAATTAAGGCTTCAATTATCTCATGTTGATCAAAGCTTAACTTGTGGAAACTTGTCACATCATACGAAAATGATGAAGTGGAGGAGAGGCCTTCTTGTTCCATAAACAGGTCGGGCTTTTTAAACCAGTGTTTAAGGAAAAATAAAGCTCCGAGGACCGATACTAACACACAGACACCGACTATCCATAAGTTGTTCAGTCGCTTTCTCAAATTCGGTTTGGGACAAAGAGGGAGTATTGGGTCGGTCAGGTTGAGCCGAAATGCAACGCATAGGTTAGGGTTTCCAGCGACACTTTCCAGAAGGCCTTCTTTGATCAAAGGGAGCGGTACAGGACCGGTTAGGTTGTTGTGGGAGAAATCTAATGAATTAGGTAGGAGGCTACAAAGGCCATCGGGAATCTCTCCGGTCAATTCATTGTTCGAGATGTTTAACACATTGAGAGCTTTTAGTGTGGATAGGGATTCTGGTATTGATGAATTGAATCGATTGTTTTGCAATGCAAGTTCATTAAGTAATATCAAATTACCTATTTCAGAGGGAATCGGACTGGTAAACTGGTTATTGTTTAACTCAATCTTTACCAAACCAGTGGCCCTTGAAATTTCAGCAGGTAATGCACCAGACAGTCTATTATCTGACATATACAAAGAGGTTAAGTTTCTTGCATTGCCAATTGATTTTGATATCGTTCCTTCCAACTGGTTGAATGACATATCAATAATTGAAACATGAGGAAGCCCAAAAATACCCTCCGGTATCAGCCCGCCCAAGCGGTTCTTGCTTACCCTAAAACGAAGTAGGCTGGTGCATGAAGCATAGCTACCCGGTATACCACCAGAGAATTGATTGCTTAACACCAAGATATAGAGAAGCTTATTATTTTCACACACGTAAGGAGGAAGTGGGCCCGAGAGCTGATTTTCTGATACATCGAGAACCACGAGATCAGAATATCGGCCGAGGTTCTCAGGCAAGCTCCCGGTGAGAGAGTTCTTGTAAAGAGAGAGCATGACGAGTTTTGTGGAGTTGCCAAGAATAGGGGAATGGTGCCAGTAAGAGCATTTGTGTAAATTTGCAGAACCCGAATGTTTGGCAAGGCACAGAGACTTTCAGGTATCTGCCCGGTGAGCTGATTCTCTGACAAGTCTATATCAGTCAGTGTTGTCAAGTTCCCCAACTCCTCTGGAATTTCTCCTTTCAAGTTGTTGTAGTACAATTCCAGCAATCTGAGATTTGGCAACCGGCCAAGCGTGGCTGGTATGGTCCCGACTAGGTGATTACCGCTCAACTCAAGGTCGGTCAGAGAGGTCATGTTACCAAGCCATGGCGGTATCTCTCCTCGTAAGGAGCTTGTAGAAAGTATCAACACTTTGATATTGGTGAGTTGCATGAACGATTGAGGCATATGCCATATGTTGAATCCCGGGTTTTCATTAAAGTTCACCAACTCAAGAGTGGTGAGATTTGTAATGGAGAGCGGGAAGTCCCCGGTGAAGAGATTGTTAGCTAGGTCGAGGGAACGTATCGAGCGAAGAGGGGAGAGGTCAGGTATGGCACCAGTGAGGCCAGTATAGCTAAGGTTAAGGTTTTGTAGAGAAGAACAGTTGAGTATATCATGTGGAAACCCGCCATGCAGATCATTGACAGATAGGTCGAGGGTTTGAATGTTAGGGAAGGCAGTACATACACCAGGAGGGAACGTACCAGAGAGAGACCACGAAGATATGTTAATGGAGATCAAGTCGAGGTCGAGGTTGCATCCGATGCCGGTTAGGTTGCAAGGGCTTGTGCTAGTAGAGGAGAGGTCCCACTGGGATATCGCAGGGCCTATGAGCGATTGTTTCATGAGAGAGAGAAAGTTGTATTGTGAGAGGGGGGAAGAGAAGGAGGTAGTGAAGAGAGAGAAGATGGAGAGGAAGGAGAGAACTGAGGCAAGAGGCATGGTGAGATGTGCCGGGGGTTGTGTGTTGAGGCAATGGAGCGTGTGCATGGTGGGTGGTGTAATGGGGAGGGGATGAGAGGGGTGTATATATGGAGATAAAGGTTGGGATTAGGCCATTATGGATTAGAGAGAGAGAGAGAGAGAGAGAATCCTTTGAGTGAGAGGGGAATTAACGACGCAAAAGAAAGAGAGTGAGTGGCAACAGAAAGGTAAGAGATGATGAAGATACACTTACAAAGACATGATGTTTCTGCGCTGTACAGGGGAAACCTAACACTGAACTGATCATATATAGTGGCTCCGGATCCCCTAAAGTAACTCACTTTGGGTTTTCCATCAGGACCGTCCGATTTGATTCTGTTGCTCGAGATTGTCTCAGAATTTGAATTCGTCGTTGAAATGTGTGCGCTCCACTTCAGAATGGATGGTCTCGGATCCGAATCGGACGGTTGCAATTTAAAACTCAAAATTGAGTAATTCACTGGGTCCGAATTCATATCATATATGGGGCTATGAACTGTTTATGATAATAATCGTGACAAATGACAAATTGCTATTCCGCGACTATTTGCCGAGTCCTTTAATTAGGCGAACGGGGAACCATTTGACACGTGGACTCCATAGCACGAGTATGTCCCTAATTTGCATATTACCGTAGCCCACTCTTTATTCTTCGTTCATTTTTCCTCTTTGTATTTAGTTGTTAATTAACAGTTGGTTTCAAAATTAATTTGTCAATTAGATCGGATTAGTTATTGACAAAACTAAAAGCCTAGCAGAAAGTTCAGAAATAAATACTGTTCTGGATATAAACTAATTCTCTGCAAGATAACCGAACGCGTGACTATTAGTAGGAGGTAAAAGAGTTTACATCCGTTACCATAAAAATGATATGACGATGATGCGATATAATTCACGCATTCGGTTATCTCGCAGAGGATTAGTTGGTTCTTTTTTTTTTTTGTCATCATTGTAAGAGTGGCCATAGTAACGGAACTAGAAAATTGAAATGGTGATTGAATAAATCGTGTAATTTTGACAAGGGCACTATAGTATTAATTTTTGTAAAACGTACAAAAAAATCTTGAGTATATTTGGCCGGGCATTTAGGATTTTTGTATAGGCAGAAATAGTGAATTGAATTTAAATAAAAAATCAGATTTATACCCATTAGATAATTAAACAATAGATAAAAATCAATACTTGTAATTTTCAATGCTCTAACTTCTAATTCTAATTACTAATCAAAATTTAAAATATTTATCATAATTTTAACCATAAATTTAACACTATTACAAATCAAATTCAAAAAGAGAGCAAATAAATTTCGAGGGGGATGCAAATTTGGTCCGAACCTATAGATTTCCACCCCCTCTGGACCTACTTGAATTCGCCCATGATATTTGGAGGTCAAAGATATCTAATATTTTAAATATTCTCAAAAAAATTTGAACCTGCGACATCTCGTATAGAAGCATTGCTTTGTTACTACTTTTCAAAACACAAAATGAAAAGTTTCAATATGAGGGGTGCTTACTCTTTAACCTGCATTTGTAATATTTCATCTACAGGTTCTCTTATACCAAGTATGGTACTATATTGATGAAAAGATTTTTTGTTTTTCTTTCAATGAAATGTAGCATGTGTATTTCGATAATTCAACTCTTTATATTAAAAGTTTAATATTTCATTTAAATATATTATTACTTTTAAAAGAAATTTAATAATAAATTCCATTATTCTGTCATGATATTGATGCCACTCCTTGACCTTTACCTTCATCCGCATAGAAACGATAAGGAAACACACCCTAGTCTTTGGACCTCTATTTTGAAAAAAAAAAAAAAAAATCACATGTATATGTATCATGCAATAGTAGAAATTATTAACAAAAACAAATTTGGCGCATGAAAATTGTTGTATTATCGTATGTATTACATTAGTTCAAAAGCAGTTAACGTTTAATTTGCTTTTTCATGCATGTAATTGACAGGTTAGTTTTGCCTACTAAAGTACTAATTAAGATCTCAAATGTGATTCACATCCTGAATAGTGGATTCCAAGTAAGAGAGCAAGATACATTGGAGCAAGATGCCATTCAGAGCATACACAAGTTTTCATGTCATTCACATTTGCTCATTAGTTACTACTTAAATTAAATAATCAAGATAGGACGGCTAAATGTAAGGAAATCGTTTAAGAATTATGCTATTTCTTTAGAATATTTGAAAATTGCTGTTTTTATGGTTCATAATTTTTTAAAAACAACGATTTTAAAATTCTAGTTTCCATAAAATGTAAAATTTTGTCTCCCAATCACATTTTATTATGGAGATCATGTTGAATGGTTGGATCGACTTTTTGGACTTCAAAAATGATGATATGAGCATGAAGTAAGATATGTCTTTTACTTCGTGAAGTACATAGCTCAACTATATATATATATCTAGAGAGAGAGAGAGAGAGAGAGAGAGAGAGAGTCCGGCAAATTACTTCCGGAAGCACTTTGACCGAAGTGTACACGGGTCAAATTTAGTCGTTTGATGTTCGAAACTTCGAATTAAATAGCTCAATAAATTGGTTATATAATAATTATTAGAATACCGATTTTATATTTTTAAAAAAATAACTATTTTTTTATGATTTTTGAATATGGATTTTTTTGCCTAAAAATAAAAGTATTTTTAAAGCCAAAA
The DNA here is from genome assembly GCA_025461045.1 of Carex parvula. NCBI lineage: Eukaryota > Viridiplantae > Streptophyta > Magnoliopsida > Poales > Cyperaceae > Carex > Carex parvula. The sequence continues at coordinate 27 of JAJGRW010002129.1, read as the reverse complement.
GAGACCATATTTCAAAATAAAAAAAAT